>BRZM01003077.1:0-82663 GCA_033238685.1 Lates japonicus | reverse complement strand
ATAAAACAGTTAATTGAGTTCCTGAGTTGATCCCATGTGGTTGGTATAAGTTGATCGCGGGTTTCAATACATGATATCAGCCACAAAAGGCTCAGCCCACCGCTCCTCACATATATACATATACAGCGTCTGGTTGCAATACTGGCCAGCACCGTCGTTCCTGATCCAGACTTTGCGCCACAGCAACCAACAGATCGACATCGTCGTCCTCACGTTGCCGTTGTTGTATTGCACTGTCTGACCATCATCGGGTGACAACCGACATCAAAGACACATACCACGCTTGAGCCAGCCTGTGCCGCCGTGAAAGCGTGTAATCGAACATGCCCATTATTGCCTACTGCACAGGTGTGCATTCCCGTGGGGAGCGAGCACCGTAGCCGCACACGGGCCCCTGTTCCCGAGAGTGAAATGAACAAACACATGGAAATACTGCAGCACCATTCCACAGCTGTTAACAGACAACGATCGCATCCAGCAACACAGTTTCACCGATTTCTCACGAGACGAGACTATGACATGCGTAACCAGACGCAGTCCGTTACGCTAAACAGCACAGCAGTTTAATAAACACATTGTCTGAAAGTTGACACGACAACAGATCCGCTTGGTTGATCACTTTCAACATATGTGAACATATGCAATGGCCATCGCCGAGAAAAGGCGTTAGCATCATGATGATGTGCCTCAGCATGTGTGCAGTGTCTTCATCACTCCATATCTTCTTCGTAGATGTTATGATGGCGGTGATGGTCCACCAGTTACCATGTCTCGGGAGCACGGCCGCCCTACGACGGGCCCGTCAGCGGCACCGTTTCGACAGCAACAAATCGCCATCACATTCAGAGGAATGAGTTAACGAAAGCTGCGCCCGCACAGCGACCGGCGTCACAGGTCTCGACCGTTTTTGCGGTCAATTACCGTCTCCATCCGCGCAAATACATTTCACAAACCTCGAAGTCTAAAACGCATTTCAATGTGTTGCGCATCGCCGAATAAAGACAGCTCCCTTCTTTATCTCATTTTCTGTAATGCCAGCAGCGCACCACGAAGCGACGCCGGGGCCCAAAGAGCAGATCCAATCAGGCCGTTCACAGTCCATTATGGTTGTTCGCACTTGCGCCACCGTTCACCAGCGATTTATTGCTTCAATTACATTTCACGCTCCAGCAGGCTATCTGCATCTTCCACGAGAGATGATCACTGCAGTTGTTTTAGACACGGGATTTTCGACGATCAACCATATGTCAGGCGAGACGCTGTTGCACCGATAACCAGTGTCAATGAATGTGCGAAACAGTACGGCAGCTACGGGGTCATCGAACGGTGCCTGATGAGCGACGAGCGGTGAACGTCGCGCCTGCCACAGTCACGATTCGAACTCAACATCACGCAGTGCCGTGGCGCAGTGACGTCATCATCATCAAACATCAAAAGCAGTGACACCCCGACAGTCCGGGAGGGGCTCAATATAAACCGTGGGAGCTAGGCACAGCTATGGGGAAAGACCGACGGTTAACATAGAAAAGTGAATATCTCATCTTTGTGCTTCGGCAGGAGAGTTTTCCCCAGAGCTTCACCGACCATCATCTTTCACTCAACCAGAAAGAGGCTGTGAGTGTCCAGTGGCGCTTCAGATTTTGCAGAAGACCATCATTCATTCATCACGCTCATTACTAACAAAGGATTCAGGTACTGTTGCAAATTTTAGTATCTTTATTTTTAACGCACCATTTATTTATTTATTTATTATTTTTTTGTTTGCTCGCTTTTTAACCCGCATATTTTCTGATCCCCCAGAAAACACATTAACCGCCCCAGCGTTCATCACCGCAGCAGTTACGGTGATCGATCAACACGTGAGCCTCGCCTCGCTCATTAAACACAATATCGTTTTAAACTGCGTCATAAACATTCTGTCAGGCCGACATGACAGAGCGAATACAGCAGTTATCCAATCATTTCGAAAGTTCAGATTGCTAATAATCAGCAACAGAACACGCACCATGTTGTATATCAAACACCGCTTCCATAACCACAATTACGCAGTTGTTTGAATCGGATGATTCGACCGCAGGATTTTACGTTCATCCACCGCCAGTCGCCCAACGGACAGCAACCCGTACTGTTCATGGCATTCGGCTCGTTACAGTTCACGTCAGCTGACAACATTATTTCACCCCATAATACACCAACAAACAAAATAAATACCATTCTTCATTGTCCTCTCAGTACAACACATTTTGTCGATTTCAGTTCATCGAAACAGCCCAGCAGCACAGGGTCAAACCGGTTACCAGATAGCAGACCTCGATCGCCGCAGGTTGGCGGCCGCCGAGTGAAGCGAGCAGCACGGTGTCGATCTCTGTTCACGATATCATCATCACGATGGCGACGAATCATCTACGAAGCCTGCTTCAGCCAAACGCATGAACACCGACGCAACATATGCACGGTCAGCACATCACGCACAATACGCCAGCCAACAGCTGGTCATCAGCCGTCGTCACCGCTGTTATTTTAAATTAAATCAACGTTAGCTCTTTTCGTAGGCGGTTACACAGAAACAGCCATTGAATACGCAGTGCGGTATTTGACGACCAGCATAAAGTTACCAGGAGAACTTATTCAGGTCATCGTCCGTCATGACCGTCCAGAACGACTTCATACCGCACGCCCCACCATTGCTACCCGAAAACAACGTCGAACAACGCCAACACCGCAGGTCACTGCGCGGTGGCGATCCGCGCTTCGTTAATTATGACTACGAGCGTAACCTTCACGTTATACTCATTTTCAAATCACCTATTCTTTATTATAAGCTGAAATATTTGTTGATTATCGACAATCGTAATTTTTTCGGTTGAGTTTAATCAATGTGACGGATGTTTTTCAGTACACCGGTCATTTCTGAAGATGTCGTTATCATCCGTTTATCAATCAAACATGACCTTCAATACTGTGCGTTTGCTGCTCAGTTCAGACCGGAGGGCACCTGTCCTCGTTAAGTCAGCCTCAAGGCCGTTGCTCACCTCGCTCGACACCGGTCGGGTCAAAATACACGCCTCTGACATCTGTCAGCACCAGCTTCACATTCCATTTATTGCCGCAGTTATCGTTTCAGGTTATTGCTTTGCCGTGAGAACACAGTTCAACTTGCCATCGCCATTCATGCGGCATGGTTTCGACGGTCGTCGTCACCGCGCTGCGTTCAATTCAACACGGCAGTTATTCTTCGCTATCAGGCCGCCGCGTGCCATCGCCAGCACGCCTGTACCGCCCACCGCAGTTTGCCTGTTACGGCTGGTCTGTCGACCAACCTTCAGAGAAAACGGTTGAGCGCCAGCCCTTTCGTCACGACACGTCTTCCTTCGTCTTCACAGGCTCTGGAGTGGCTGCTAAAGCTGAAAATGTCCGGTCATACCGGCGTACTGTTTGTCGAACATCGGTCGTCACACCGAAGATCAGACATTCAGTCAATCGATCGACATGTCGATTAAGATAGACAAGATAGATTACAAGATACAGCACAACATTGCCACGGTGTCAGAGCCAGAGTGAAAATCTTCGCGGCGCTCACTTGCTCAACAGCCATAACCGTATTTCATTGACCTCCGTCGCGACAGTCGCAATCACATGACTTTCATGGCTGTTTTTCCCATCTTCGCCACCGAGAGAACAGCGCAGCGAGACAACCATCACGACACCTCAGTTCGGTATTGAAAAACGATTGCGATCAACGTCAATAATCACGAATCACATCTCCATCAGAGCAAACATTCTTCCCTCCGTCAACCATCTCCATCTTCACGGATACCGCAGCAACGGCGCGCCGGCAAATTGCCAGCCTGCAGGCCGCGATGATCAGTTGCCACAAATTGTTCGTATTAGTCAATAGTTGTAATGTTAGCGATCAGTTTAATGAAAGATTGCATGATCCACTTGAGCAGCCCGAATCAGGGTAGATGCCAACAACATTTGAGCCTGGGGAGGGTCTCAAAAACGGCAACCACAGCACCTTCAGCGCGAGAACTGCCGATTTCGCGATCTTCCGCCAGCACCAGCAGCCGATCTGCGCACAGCGGCCCTCCATCAGCACACCGACCAAGTTCTTTCGATCAACAGCCACTTGCAGCAGCCCTTACGTCAGCCACAAAACAACATTGCGGAAGAGAGGCGACGCAGAAAACGTTACTTACTACGCTCATCTCGTTATATGAGCATCACACGTTTTCATACCACGCCAACCATTCAACACAAAGAGCTGGCACGCTTTATCACGGTTAATCACCGTCTTCATAATCACAGCGATAACACTGTCAAAAATCAATTGTCACATCACTAACCGGGATCAACGCCCATCATTTGAGCGGGTTTGCCTGAAAAAACAACGTTCATTAACGACAGCCAGGTCGTTTTTCCAAGAGGTCTAACTGCCGATCGACATCCATCAAATCCTTTATAATAATGAAAACCTCCGGACAAAATAAAAGAACAACAGTCCGATGGTTACCCATCAACAGATACTGCGTGACGCAGAAAGAATTTACGAGTTTAAACATGATGACCACAAGCCTCACATCAGAGCCGCAGAAAATCAACAACATTAAATATCAGGCCGTGAACGCATCATCCTTTCGATAGCATGATTCGTATCAGTCTTCAACGTCATTGTACGCTTGCAACGCAGCCTTCAACAGTCTGGAGTTCCAGTTTTCCGTGACCGCTCATTTCAGCGTAGGTTTCAGACGGCGCCGATGCGCACCGTACATCTCAGCAACGAGATGTCACATCACATCCCAAACACAGTTGCACTGGTGCAAGTTGTATCTGTCAGCTTCCCCGCCGACATCGTGGAATCATCTGTCGCGGCCATCGGGTCGCGGCAGCCATCGCCAGCCTCACGGCAGCGCGATGCAAGAGCCATCGTCGTCCGGCCCCAGCCAGCGTCCGTAGGCCTGTCTGTCAATATAACAATGACATCCGGTATACTACGAAAACACAACTGTTGCTCCTTTCAATCATGTTAAATACAGCGTTATTTAAAATGCCGACCGCCATTAGCAGCCTCAGCCCGGTTGCCAGCACCGCGCCGGACAACAACAGACAAAACCACTCAATCAACACCAGAGGCAGTGAGCAGTGCGTGACCATCGACAAAGTAACAGCTTCAGCACAACGCCACCTGGGACTTCAGACCACGAACAAGTTCATAACCAACCGCAAGAAAACAAACACTTTGCGTGCCTGCCGTTTCACGTTCGCCGTGCGAACATGCAGGTTGTACCACTGCAACGAACAGAAGTCACACGGTCCCATGCCAGAACACATCAGTCCGTATCATGTGAGACACACGCGTGTAGCGTCTCAGAAAATGCGGTGCCTTCTGAATGACTGTAAAATTATCCTATAGGGCATTGTGCCAGGTTTTCAGTTTATTAAGTTCGAGGAAAGGCTAAATAGTGGGAAACAGACAGAGCGTGAGAAAGGAATCAAGAGATCGAAAGGTAAGCCCGCGTGAGACTAACGTGCCCATTATGCAGTCGTGTCGCGCTCAGCCGCGGAGCACCGGGGTGCCGAGCAGCAGAGCACCTGCCACCCTCTCAGAGCCAGCACCGAACAGATTTGCCTCGGCTCGGTCCCCAAACATTTTAGGCTGATGAATCACTGCACCACGAGACGATGAGTGAGGTCGTCACGTCAATCAGCTCAAACCAGGCCATACCGCCTGGTGACACTGTTCCCAGCCACACCACCTGTCATTCGCAGTCATTTGTCCACTTCATAACACATTACAATCTCTCCCCAACCTGCATCAGTTGTTCGTTCATTTCACCATGACTACTGACCGAATGATACCACGGAACCATTGTACAGGCCGCACATTTCAACAAACACACGAAAACGTGTCCGAAGAGGATGCCAAACAACCAGCCACTCATTTTACTGGCCACACACACAGACGCGATAAAGGTCGGGAGTGAGCAGGTGAAGATGCGTGATCGTCGACGAGTCGTCGACCGTTGCCCAGAGTTGGGGGTGGTTACGTGGTGTATATACATGCATACACATAGTTAACATCGAACAACACAATCAATACGGGCCTTTGCGTACATATATAGCACATGTTGCTGCGTACATGAGCATGTCATTGGTCATTTGCACAGCAGCAGGAAATAAAGCCGGATATCGGCCGACGGTTGCCGAGGCCAGTGCCTGCGTCCATCCAGCACGGCTAATAAACAGCACACACCCCGCCAGCCTTTATGAGGCGGACCACTCACGCACGTAGCAGCATCTGCGTGCGTGTTCAGTGAATACCGTTATCAGCAAAATTGAATTCAGGCTGTTTAGTCAAACGACAAACCTCAAATGAACAGCGAGTTGCAGTGAGCCAGAAAGAACCCATCAATTATTAGAGACTTCAGAAGCCCCGCCGATGTTCAAACCGACTTCATATCGCGGAAAAACTGCGTGAACAGCGCTGGACACGCGAGTAACATGAAATTGAATTGTTCGAACGATTAATTCGTTTTGCCGCCCAGGCCTGCCGAAACAGCATCAGGTCTCAGCGTAGAGTTTGAATACACTGCCGCAGAAATCCTCGAGTAGCCGGGCATCACGCATGTTCACGTCCGCCGACAGCCACTGGTTAACTGTTGCGCAGTGAAGACGCATCAGGCTTTCACCACGAGTGAGGTCAACGCATATGTTATTTTGTTACATCAGCAGAGTCGCTGACGACCAGAAAGCAACCTGCTCACCAAAACAACATCAACCAGCTTTCATCTCCATAGCAGCACCGGCGGTCTCACGACCCGAGCCGTCAGCAGGCCTGACCTCCTCATCTGGTTGTTCATAGCATTACCGTTCGTCGCCTGACAAATGTAATTAAACGTATCGCATGCTTCATATTACAGCGAAAAACCACCAGAACCATCGCCACAAAGATGAAGTGTCTTCATCAGGCCCCTGAATTGAAAATCGAATCTTGTCCGCCCATCGGTGCGCCGAAATTGATGATGAGAAATATCAATTACCTGACACCTGGGTCACAACAAAATCAGTGGCCCACCTGAGAACAGATGCCCATCCGCCACTCTTCTGCTGGCTGCGTGCAGCCTCAGCTCAAAATACTGCCGAGTACATTTTATCAGGAGTGAGTCATGGGTGAGCCTGACTGGGAATAAAGAGAGGTAGCATCTGGCATCGTCTCAGAGCCACTGCGTGCGTGCGTGCGTGTCCGTGTGTGCAACCAGCGTGAGGTTTCAGGCCGAAGGGTCTACTGCGCTCCTCCTTCTTCACGGGGACAGCTGCCACACCGGTTACGACGGCTGATTACCACTGTTGTCAGACGCACGATTTCGCGAAGCACCCCTTCTGCAATCCTCATCTCCTTCCTCCTTTTCTCCGTCGAGTCACGTTACCTGGTTTTGTCGACAGACTTGAGCGACAGATTTTATCTCGTCCATTTCCACGAGCCAGTCTGCCTCCGAAATCACCGGCCGTCAAACAACGCGCAGACTATTGCGCGATGACGTCAAACGCTTGGCTTCAGTCCGCCTTTAGGGCGAAAACCACATACCGGCCAGTTCCGGCGGGGAATTTTGCCGGCACCGTGACCGTCAGCATCTTCATTACGGTCGCTAATAAAGAACAACGATCGACAGCGATTTATGACCGCGACGCCTGCGATTAGCCGAGTGAAAAGCGGAGCGAACGAAGCCTTCTGCATGCGATGTAGTATTAGTCAGGCCATCGATTTCAGAGTCTCAGTAACAAGGCATAGCAGCAGTATGTGGCATGCAATTTATTTCATACATTTATATTACTTACTTACTTACCATAGTGTAGTACACTCACCCTTTTCATTCCATAGGTCACAAATGCCAAAAACAAACAAACTTTCAAATGCACTTTGTTAAATGAGCAACAGAATTGCACTGTGTTGCCTAATCAGCATAAACACAGCTTCAGCAACGCCTCTCGTCCCATATCAGCACAAACATGCCAGGAAGTTACCAAACTGAGCACAGGCAGGCACAGCCAAAGAATAGAATTAAAGCTCCAAAGAAACAGTATAAAATGTATTGTTCCATACCCGGCAGTGCATCTGCAGGAAACAGAATCAGTAGGATATATGTATTGTTGAGTTTGGTCTTTTCATGGAATTCGTAGACCATAAAGCTTGTCCTTTAAAGATGGAAATATACCATTATCACATTATCAACTATTTTTTAAATGTATTTTTCTGTACAATAATCATTTGAAAGTTTTGTTTGTTTTTTGGCATTTTGTGACCTATGGAATGAAAAGGAGGAGTGTACTACACTATGGTAAGTAAGTAATATAAATGTATAGAAATAAATTGCACACATGCCACACATACAGCCTTAACTAACATGACACTGAGATAACAAATCGAGTAAGAACACAACTAAAAATGCTACATCAACATACAGAGAGAGCTTTGTTTGCTCCACTTTTTCTCAGCTAATCACTTGACATCCTTGTCCTCCTCGTCGGCACATATGACAAAGAGAGAATGAAGAGGAAAGTGCACACATGTACACAGGCACAGAAAACATCAAATCCATCGAAGTCATTTATTCTTTTGTGCGTATGTGAGCCGTTCGCAATCTTGAGTTCGACAGGAAAGCAGCCATAAATTTCTCATTGACGGTAGTATATGGATTTTTCCCGCCCTAAAGCCCCAGACTAAAATAAGCTTTGTTTGGCATTCAAGCAATTTGGTAAATCCGTTTCAGACATTTGATAGTGTAAGTATTAAATGGGGAGAGCAAATATCATTAGAATGGGACAGGATTAAAATCTGTCACTCAAAGAGTCTATTATCGACAAAACCAGTGTAAGACGCTCAGAGCCAGCGCTGATAGGAAGCTCAGACAGAGGAAAGATGGGAGGAGGAGAAAGGGAGAGATGAAGTTTTAGGGAAAGAGAAGGAGGTGCTCGCAGGGGGAGGGGCTGTCAGTTAGGACGTCCCTGGTAAACAGAGTGGTAAATATTTCAGCCGTCATGGCCGAGTGTAGGCAGCTGGTCCCCTTTGCATGGCAATGAGAGGAAAGGAGGAGAGCCTGTCTCAATGGAGCCCTTCAACCCTGGGAAACCTCCACGCACAGGCACACACACAGACACACACACACACACACACACACACACACACACACACACAGCTGAGTGATGACCACAGGACAGTGCAGGTCTGTACTGCCTTGCTGGCTTCTCTCTTTATTCCCAGAGTCAGGCTCCACCGCAGCTCCTTATCAAACCTCCTAATCGAAAAATGTATTTTCAACTTTTATTATTTTTGAAACTGAAATACACACAGCCCCATAGACAGAAGAAACTACTTGGATGGGCATCTGACTTCCTCAGGTGGGCCCCCCCTCCTTTTTTTTCAATTTTTGTTCATATTTGGAATTAATGGAAATAATTGTTGATATTTCTGTGTAATTTCAGCACTGATGTTGGACAAAATTCAATTTTTTAATTTAAATTTTGTGAGAGGCTGCTACATCTGCTGTATCATGATGGTTCACAATTGTTTAGTTTTTTCCTTGCTAATGCAAAGCATGCAGTGTATTTTTACATTTAGTTACATTTTTATCCAAAAGACGGCAGAACAGTATGCTATAAAGATGGCATAGATGAGAGGGGGTCAAGGTACCTATGCTGACAGCTCAGAGTCTGAATAACAGAACCACCAGTGCTGCTATAGGTTAAAAGCTGGATTTGATCTTTATTTTGTTGAAGCAGGACATGCCATCTGAATCTGATCCAAACGCTCTGATACAACAGTGTAACAAAATCTTATGTGTACGTTATTACCTCCCTCTGATGTGGAGTGCAGAAAAGCCTGATAAAGATCTTCACTGCACTGTAACTAGTTAACTAGTAGCTGTCAGCAGATGATGAACATACTGTAGTTGGTGCAGCTATATAAACAGGGATTTGTACAGCAGATTGCTTGTATTCCAAACTCCTACTGCTGAAGACAATGCTGTTTCAGCTAAACTGACAGCCACAAACAAAACAGGTAAATGTTCAAACAATTAATTTCCATATGTTACTTCCCTTGTGTCCTTTTTCTCCCAGCTTTGTTCCTTTAGTTTTTTCCCGCAGTATAGAAGTCTGGTTTGAACCTCAGCAGTTTTGCCAGGCTGCAAGTCTCACGACCATGTCATTGATGATCAATGGAGTTCTTTTCTAAAGCTCCACTACACAGACTCCTTGTTTGTTTGGGTTTTTGTGTTTGGCCCTAAAGTAATAGCCTGAATTCAGAGTACTTTTTACTGTGCTTGAGCAAACAGGTTAGTGTTGTTCCTCTCTGAACTTACACACACACACAGATGCTTTCTACGGTGCATAGGAATAGATCCACCTCATAAAGGATACAGCGACGAGTGTGTGTGTGTGTTTGTTTGTGCCATTATACTGCGTTTATGATTGAGAGTACAAGGTTTCCCTCCACACCTGAAACTTCAGCTGTTTTAATTAAATAAGGGTTAGAGGTAGAATCTGAAAATTCATTTAAAATTGAAGAATATTTAAGAATATGATAGGCTTTATGATTACTACATTTAATTTTACTAACTTAATATCATCACCTAAATAGGGACTTTCTAATCTATTTCAAGTCTCCCAGCTTTAGAAAAAAAACAAAACAAATACAAACAAAAAACCCTATAAATTTTTCAACACTTGTATCAGCTTGTATGTCAACCAGTAATGCTTGTCCTCCAGCTTTAATTTTCTTACTACTATATAATACCGTGTATGTGTGTGTATATATATATATATATATATATATATACACAAAGGCCCATGTGGTGTGTGTGTGTATATATATATTTATACATATATATATACACACCACATGGCCCTTTTTTGCTCTGAGCAGCAAGTCCCCGGCTTGACTCCCGATCCGGCCGGGCTCCTGCTGCATGTCACTCACCTGCTCACTCCCCCTGCATTTTCTTTCTCTCTCCACTGTCCTATAATAATAATAATAATAATAATAATAAAAATAAAATAGCTGAACACATGTTTAGCATCCTCTTCAGTTTTGTTTTCGTGTGTGTGTGTTTTATTTAAAAAATGTCTGACCTGTCTTACCTAATGGATTCCATGAGAGTCATCACATTCCCAGTCAATGAAGTCTGTGAACAGCATTTTTCTGATAGAAATGACAGACAAAGCTACAACTAAAAGTGCAATGCAAAGGTTAAGGGGAGGGATTATGAAATATATTTATAAAGAGTAAGACAAATGTGTTTCTGAATGTGTGTGTGTGTGCGTGCGTGCGTGTGTGTTCATGGCTTCTGAACAAGTGCAGTCACCAAACCTGATTCTCAGCCTGTTTACGAGCTGATTGTGTGTGACAGGCTTCCTCCATCGTCTGTCAGTGAATTACAGTGATTCATCCCCAGCCTAAAATAGACAGGAGCGTTCGAAAAACCCCAGGAACACAACCTGTGAAATCTGATTTCAGTGCCTGAAATAGTTTAAGGAGGAATTTAGCCAGAGTGTCTGCTCGCTCAACACACAGTTTTGTTCTCACGAGCTCTTTCATACTGCTATGAGCATTTTGATGCATAATGGTGTGAAGGCACATTCTGAATCTCACACTCTCACAAAGACACACACTCGGTCTGCGGATTCCACTCTTCATTTTTTTCTCACACTCTGTCTGACTTTTTCTTTAGCCTTTTCATACACAGACTTGGTAAATAGGCTTTAGAAGACCCATGTTAATACAAATGCCTATCGGATGAAGTTTTTACAGTCATTCATATTATTTCAAGAAAACTTTTTTTTTCACATTTTTCACAGAACACTACACACACTCATTGTGTCTCACATGATCTGGTTGGTGAATATTCTAATACATAGGACCATGTAACCATTATTTCATTCATTAATTTTCTAACCTGCATATTCCTTTTAGCAGATAATGAAAAACTGAAAACCCAAACACATAAAATTGTTTTATTTTCTTGCAAGTTTGGATTCTTATAGACTTTGACATTTCATTGGTCTGGGATCCCAGGTGTCATTTAGTGCTGAAGCCTTATTTACTTTGTCAGAGTAGTCACACTACCTCACCCTGCCTCATCTGCTCCTGTCAACTTACCCTCTAATTGTTAGTTAGTGGATTTTTTTTGTCTGTTGTGTTGTCAGCTTGATCTTGTTCCAACCCAACCAGACAGAACACTGGTATTAAATGATTCAACATTTTTTAAAATGCTTTCTTTGTACAATATTTAACTTATGGTTAGAGGAAGATTGTGGTTGTGGCAAGTAAGTTATTACATTTGGTTAATGTTAGGGAAAGTTCATTGTTATGGCCTGACAAGACTAAGAGCCTACAGACATGCTAGCAGCTCTGTGAGGTTGGACAGTATTAGCTCTTACATGTGTCACACGCTGCCATGAGAATAGCTCATCTTTAACGTGGCTGCAGCACATTTGTGCCACAGTAAGGCATGTGTTACAGTGTGTGTCAGCAGGGGAAGCTGAGCTTAGATACAGCTTGCACAGGTGAATACATATGTTTTGGGATGTGATGTAACATCTCATTGCTTTGAGATTATACAGTACACATCAGCACCATCTAGTAACCTACACTTCTAAAATAGGTAATCACAGAAAAAGCCTCTCGGTCACTCAAGACTGTGACTGAAGGCTGCATTTTAAACATCCTAAATAATATGACTTTTGGGAGACTGAATGCAGATCAGTACTATCAGAGAAAAAGAGATGTGCATTCACATGTAGCCTGTCTTTGTCTTTATTTGACAATTTTCACAGTGGAGATACAGCTTTCCTCTGATATGAGCTTATGATTCATCATGACACAAACTCATAAATTCTCTTTTCTGCATCACACAGTACATCTGTTGTCATTAACCATAGTTTATTTGTTCTTTATTTTGTCAGAGGACTTCATTATTATAAAAGAGATTTGATGGATGTCTCAGTCAACAGTTAAGATCTTTAGAAAAACAACCTGAAAACATCATTGTGACATTTATTTTTTTCAAAACTGACCCTTCAAATGGTAAGACGTTGTCCTAGTTGCTGAAATTGAAATGTAATAATTGATTTTTTTTGTGTGTGTGTGTTATGTATGATTATAAAGACAGTGATTAATTTTGTGATAAAACGTACCAGCTCACTGCAATATTGAATGTAGTTTGATAACAATGGAAATATGAAAAAAAAAAACATATGTTCATGCTCATATAACTTCTTGTTAAAGATAAGGCATAGTAAACAACAAGATTTTCTACATCCACTCTCTTCCACAATCTTGTTTTTGTAGCTGACATAAAGGAGAAACCTGCTTTGCAAATGTGTGTGATCAGAAAGGGCAGTTAAGTCCTCAGTGTATGCTGATGGAGGGAATACTCCACTTTAATGCACAGATCGGCTGCTGAACTGAATTTGCTGGCAGGAGGTCCACTACAGAATCAGCAGTTCTGCAGCACTGGGGATGCTAATGGTTATTTATCGTTTTTTTTTGAGACCCTCCCCCAAAACTCAAATGTTGTTGCTTCCTGTATAATTCTACCCCTGGTTCAGAACATAAGTGGATCATGCAGTGCTTTATTAAACTGATCATTTTAACATTACAAACTGTGAGCTAGAAAGTACAGACAATTTGTGATGCTTAACTTTAATCATACGCTACCACAGGCTAACTTAATTTATGACATCTTAGATTTTGCTGCAATCCCATTTTCTGTAAAGATGGAAAATGAAGGTTGAGCTGCTGTAGGTGAGAGAAAAATGATTTGCTCTGTGGAGATATGATGTTCAATGATTAGTAACATTGATAACACTACTCTGTCCCTCTTTCTACTGTGTTTTCAATACAGGCAAAGTCATGATATAGTTTATCTCCTTTACATATTTTTCTCTTTTTTTTCCTCAGACAACAGAAGATGGGAAAAATAGCTATATAGAAATCTATATATTATGATTACAATATCTGACAGAGTCAATAGAAATACAGGTTTATGGCAACAGCTGTGTGATTAAAATGAGCCTTCGCAGAGAAGTTTTCCTCTTAACTCTAGCCTACATGCTTAATATTTCTGTGCACTTAATATCTTATCTTAATCTATCTTATCTATCTTAATCTTAACATATCGATCAATTGACTGAATATCTGAAATCTTGTGTAACAGTTGATGTTTATTAAACCAGTACACCCCCAGTATGATATGAAATATACTGAGACATTTCAAAAGCTGCTTGGCCACTCCTTAATGCCTCCAAATCCTGTAGAGATGAAGGAGGGCTTGTGTAAAACCCTGTGGCAGAAAGGAGAACAGCATGTTAGGTTTTCTGAGGTTGGTGTGGAGTTAGAGGATGCTGCATGTGTACCATGGCAAACAAACTGCAGTGGAAAAATATGACATTTTGAACTGTACTTTGGCGATGCTTTGAGCTAAATGCAACAGCAAATTTCCTATTCTTACAACGAATAACTGCCAGGATAATTTAATTGAACTGCCTTGGACTGCCCAGCAGACTGACTGACTGACTGACCATCCCTGAAACCATGCCACTAGCATGGATAACGTGTAGGATGTGAACTGTATTCTCCCACATAAAGCCTGTCTCCTAGAAACTGTGTCTCTGTACAACTTAACTGCAACAATAAATACGTCTTGTATGAAGCCTAATTGTTGGCTGGATTATATTAAGAGGCAATGTATTTTTGATACATTTATTAACAGCAGTGGCATCCCCAGGAGGAGGGAGGCTGGGGTGAATGGCAGCCTTACAGAACAAACAACTAACATATCAGAGACTGGGGTTAGCATCCAGGGTCCTGGTTTAGGCAACAGAAACACTTTGGTGAAGATTAGAGAAAGGTCATGTTTTTGGTTAAATGTAAATGAACAGGTTGTGTGACATCTTCAAATATTCGGTGTACACTAGAAAAAAAAAAAAACATCAAATCACATTGATTAAACTCCAACCAGAAAATTTTTGTTAATGATCAATTAATCAACAAAATGTTTCAGCACTTCAATAAAATTAAATTTGATTAAAAGAAAATAGAGTATAACATTAAGAGGTTACCATCATGAAATCATAATTAACACAGAAAATACCTTATGAAGGATATCATTCCATACACAGCACCAATGTTACTCTGAGTGTTGACGTGTTGTTGTGTTGTTGTTTTTGTTGTATGTTGATTATTGAGGCATCTGTGCAAGTCATTCTAAGACTGCGAGGTCATGTGTGGATGATGTGTGGCCACGTCATCCCCTGAGGTCGTTCTCACAAATGGCTTTTATACTGAGTCATCGATGCCCTTTGCATGTGTGCATGTGTGTGTGTGTGTGTGTTATGTACACCTACAGAAAAATAACATTGGTTTGAAAATTTGCATCTTTGTGTGTGTGTGTGTGTGTGTGTGTGTGTGTGTGTGTGTGTGTGTGCGTGATGTGTATAATTGTGCATATGTTTGCATCGGGAAGTGATTAATAATATGCATTTGGCACAAACAGACTCATCGTGTAATTCTAGTCCCATACATCATTGATGATGGTGTAATGGATAGAATCATTTTCATGCTGCTCCTTCACTCAGCAGCACTTAACCTGCAGCTGATCAGGAATCTGCTGTCTATTGATGTGGAAGCAGCCATGAAAGGGACACATTACCTGTGACAATGTAGCAAGATGGCTTTTCAGATGAATCACAAAAGCTGAATAGAAGCAGCAAATGTTGATAAAAATGTATTTAGCACTGAAGGGGTTTCAGCTGAAATAGAGAATCATTATTTATTTTGTTTGTTGAAGATATTATAGAATTGAAATAGTAATATTGTAGCTGACATGGTTGTAACAGGCAGCCGGAGCTCCTGCTCATTTCTCCCATAGATAATTTTAGGTTACTGTCCGTTGGAGCATTTCTAACAATTAGATGGGCATGGAATCCTGCTGATTGAATCATCAGTTCAAAACAACTGCATGAAGTGTGGTTCATGGAAATAAAATTGTTGGTATACAACTATGAATTGCATTATTTCTGTTGCTGATTATATTAACAAAGGACTCTGAAAATGCTGGAACTCAGAAATGAAGTTGGATTATATCTAACTGCTGTAACTGTGTACTCATGTCATGTCAGCCTGAAAACCAGAATGACATGACATTTACTTGGTTTAAAACTGATATTGTGTTTAATGAAGGCAAAGGGACGAGAGTGATTTTGTTTTGTCTTGTCCGGACCAGTCAGTCCCTTCATGCTGCAGAAAAGGAAGGGAGCAGTTAATGTAATGTTTCTTTAGGGATCATAGTATGCAGGTTTAAAGCTTACAAAGACAAAAAATAAATAACAACAAATAAATAATAAAACATGTACTAGAAAAAATAAGACGAGCATACCAGACGGTAACAGTGATAGATTTCAGAGGAAACATGATGCCACCTGATCACACATCTTTTTATTAGAATAATATAACACAAGCGATGAATGAATGAATCAATGAATGCTTCTGCAAAATCACACAAAAATACCCACGGACACACAGCCATATAAATCGTTACAAGTTAAGGGAGCATGAGTGCCTGAGTTAAATACTGGGAAAAAAAAAAAAAACTCTCTCCACTTACTGCCAATAAGCATGGATGTGTTCACTTTTCATATATTTAACCAAAACCACGTCTTTTCTCACCAAAGCTTTTTTGTTGCCTAAGCCTCTCCCACACAAGGGACAAACCTTGGCTAGGCAGTAATGGAGAACTCAGACTGTGGGACCCTATTGAGGATGAGAGACTTGCTGTTTTGATGATGTTGAACTAAGCCACAGCACTATAGGTGATGTTGTTCAGACTATGACTGTGAAAGCCAGAGCACATGACTCAATAATTATATTCATACTATCAAAACCATTCAGTGAGCCCCATGCCCTTTAAGGAGCATTGTACATTATGTTTCTTCACACATCTATTCAGGCTTTCTCCTTTAAATTTATCAGGGTGTATGTATGTATCTCCTTACAGTATGCGGTTTAATCATCCAGAAAAGTCCCCTGGGCAGTTCAAAAATAACTCTGGTCGCTACTATATTGGAAGATGCAGATGTACCTGTCAATTGGAGCATATCTTTCATGAAAAATGTAATTTAAATTAATACATCCTTTGTGAACTCATGATGAGAACTGGCACCAAATGTGCAAATTGCAGAATTTAATATAATGGACTGTGGAGCAGCCTGTTAGAAAACAGATCTATGCTGAGCTCCCATCAGCATCACTTGTGGATGCCGTATTTTTAACATAAGAAGAATGAGGAATAAAGAAAGAACGTTCTTTTATTCCATGATGCGCGCCGAAGTCAAGATGTAGAGACTTTTCACAGTTTGTGTAAATGTATTTACACTTGATGGGAATATATTGAAAATTACATTTTTTAAAGCAAAGCTGTTGCATATGATGTCCTTCAGCTTAATCCCCTTCCTTTGTGCAAACAATAGCTTTTTTCTCGATTAACTCTATTTTCATCTGAATGTGATCTGCTTGACGGATTTGCTATCCAGAGTACTGTCTTCATATTAATGACACGCTATAGAACAAAGTAGCCATTATACAGAGTGATTTATAAAGCGCAAGGAAAGGACCATCAAGAACGCCATCACTAACATCCCTACAGAGAGATAAGGGGTATTAGGGAAGCAGAGACACTGCACACACACAGGTCATTATTGCCTCGAGGCACATGCATCATGACTTAATCTTGCTTTTGCCTTTTCCCAGCAGTAGTGGCAAGAGCACCGCTGTGACCAGCTGAGTGTTAGAAGTGAATCCAACAAAGCTGAGATCTGTTTGTCAAGGCTTATTTAAAGCTCATTAATGTGTTTGTAAAACCACTTGTGCTGTTTGCTTGTATGCAGTGATCAATCTGGGGTTGCTACATGTCATAAATTCTCATCTCAGTGAAATCCACCAAGGTCAGCTTAACCTGGATTCACTTCAACACAGAAGTCGTTGTCTGTTGTGTGTGGAATAATTACTCTGTGTTCCATGTCTTCTTTGTTCATTTACCTCCAAGGACAGAGCAGTGCAGCTACAGTTGCTCAGCTCCTCACAGAATGCAATAACTTCTGCACAGTAAACCTAATAGACATGTTCAATTACACTAATGGCGCTTTTAGTGGCTCAAGTGTTGCGTGGTAAACAATGCTGATGCCGGGGCTTGTCTGCACCCCACACCGGTGGGCATTGATGGATACAGACCACAGCAGTGCAATTTTTTTTGCCTCACTCAGCAGCCTGTGCGCTTGCGGGTTTGTTGCGTGTCAGTCTGTTGGTTGCTGTCTGTCCAACACTCTAAGTTCGATCAAGATATCTCGACAGACCAATGAACGGATTGCTGTGAGATTTACTGCAGAGATATATATATATATAAGGTATGAGGGTGCGGTGAGGGGAAGGATTGATTTTTACCCTGACTTTAATTTAGCTGATATCAGTATATTAAATTTGCCCAGATCGCCCTATACCACGTATAGGATCAACTCAGACATCACTCGAAACCTGTTTTGTTTTCATTCATGAGTCTTTGCTGGTGTATTAATTTCTTTGGTTGTAATTAATACTACCTTTAATTGTCAAAGTTAGGGGGAACAGGGCTCCTAACAGCAGGGCATGATGCCAAGGGGCTGTTTTAACAACATGATGTCACAATTCTTTCTAGGTTCTGAGAGAAACTTTTTACACATACAATTCAGTACTTGATAATAATAAAATAATGCGAAGGTGTCCAATCCACAGTTTTATGCTTTTTCCTTCCATATTGCCAGTCTGTGGGATAGTCTTTTGTTGTTGCTGTTGTTGCAGTATGACAGTTAGTCTTTTCATTTTATAGACATGGTCCAGTGTTTGAGAGCAGTGTTGTCTTTTACGTTTCCTTTTTATACTGTCTCATCCTTCGTATCCCTGCTTCAACTGGTCATCCCTGTGTGCTATTGCTTGCATGTTTACAGACATGCTTTTACCATCCTTGTAGATGACTGGATTTTTTTGTACTAAAACAAACTTATCACTTTCTGCTGGTGCTTTAACACTCTAAACCTAATAACCTGTATTTGCCTGTTTGAATATTTTAGGTAGGTTATTGCTCTGTAATGCAGGACATGAGGTTGCATTGTGATTTTTTGGACTGTAAAGTCAAATTCTCCCACACAACTCTAGAATGGATATCTGTATTCAACACACAGAAATCCACACATCTGTAAAACCACTGGGCTCTGTTTCCAGAGATATAAGACCGAGGGAGAAGATGTATGGGGACAAACTTATCCCAGACATAAAACAGAACACCACTTTGAGTTGTGCATGTCTGTAATGTTTTTGTTTTTTTAACAACCACCACAATTTATTATTGTACCTGCTGTTCTCATCAATTACACGTTCTCCACTTACTGTAAGATTCTCCACTGAGCTCTGTGGAGCTAAAATTAAAATGCATCTAAGTAATACTATAGAGCGCTGTGTGTGTTCGGAGTGTTGGTGTGTGTATGTATGTGTGAGAGAGATGCTTTCCCTCTGTTTATTAGAAAGGCTTTGACATTTTTTACCATGGTAAACATTATCCATCAAAGCAGACAGACGATTATTTATCTGTTTAATTTAGAGCCTTGCAAGATGTTGCATGGTTTTGTTGTTGCAGTCATCAGGGTGCAGGTGTACAGAAGCAGAAGCACTTTGTCGCAGAGCCCGCATATTTTCTTCCTCTGCTTGTGTCTCCATTAACCTCCTAACATCCCAAAAGGGTGGTACTGGTGGAACTGAATACCATTGTCGAAGAATTCTGTACGGAGGACTTACACTGCTTAGAGAAGAAGGAAAGAAAGAAGAAAGAAATAACTGACATAATTCCGGAACGCTGACCCATATGTTCAGTGTAACAGTGTTTAACACAGTAAACACAGTGGGAAGTGTATTGGTGGTAGACCGTTTGAGAAATGTTGACATTTTGACTTGTTTTTTCACATGACTCTGGGTTGGTGGTTGAATCCACCGTACTTGTGGGTGAATTCAAGTTGAATAACGGTGTTACAAACTTCTCAGGTCACCAATCCCTCAGGTGGTGAGTAGTTGATAGTAACATAGTACACTATTTCTTTAATATTATATTAAAACTCACTTACTTTTTTCTAACATTATCTCCCAAATTTCATTTCTGTTCAGTTTAAATATCAAAACTGCTCAAATGTAAAATTCCATAAACTTTCATATGGACCTTTGTCCCACATCAATCGCTATTCCAGATGATTTGCTTCTGATTTTCATATTCTTTTTTCTCAGGCTTAAAACAATATGTAACTGATGACCATTTATGTTGTTTTTAACATAAAAACAGTATGCAGCACAGTCAGGGTTGCTGTCACCTGGTTATGTGCTTCCACATTCTTATGTGTTAGTAATGCTTTTGTAGAAGAGTTTGTAACACTGGCCATGTGATGACGGGGAGGACAAGTGATTTAGAACATAAATGATTTTAAACAAAAGATAATCTCACCATATATCAGTTCAGCCCATAGAATGGATTATTTCATCTCCTTTCTTTTTCCATTTCTCCTCCTGTGTTTCTACTGTCACCCTGAGTCATCAATGTATAATGTGAGACAGAATAGCCTCTATGATCAGTATCCACTGGCACAAACTGTTGTAACTGATGCCCTGCCAAATTATTTTGCAAGGAGAATTTGATGACATTGGAGGAACAATTTACACAATTTGTACTTCAGAGTATTAGGAATCTGTCTGTGCCCCACAGTCCCATGGCTTTTTGGCTTAGAAGCGTTTATATATAGTAGAGAGCAAAAAGGTGCAGGTCCCCGTGTTACTGCTAATCAGCCTGTGGTCCTCGTAAGGTTGGCGTGAGAAGTGATGTCTAATACCCACTCTATCATTTTCTCATCAGTGCTCTCTTCTTTGTCTCTGTCTTCACTTCCTCTACATATTCGTCTGAGGGACTGTTGCTTCTCTGTGATTGGGTCATTGTTCTGACTCTCGCCTCACAGAGCCAGCCTGTTGGGCATGTTTACATGGATCTGGCGTTTGGGTTGCCAATGCAACACCTTGTTCTTTAATTGCTTGTTGTTCCAGCTGCAGGCTGAAAGGAATGAATAATTCCACAGCTGCTGTGAATACTAAAATTTCCATCCAGTAAAGAACTTTCTCACTTGAATATGAAATGTGCCCAGCAGCTTTAGAGCAGAAAGCCCAGACAGAACATGCTGTCATGTTCATGACTGGCAGTTCCATATTCTGAATGAATATTCATGACTCCAGTTTTGGTAGTATTATTTTTTCTTTTAAATCAGTATAACTTAAAATCAATGTAAACATAAACACAGTCATTTATGAAAAGAAAGACCATCACTAAGAGAATGGTAGCTTCCATACTACTCTAGATTATTTATTATTAAGTCAGATTTGATTGAATTTAATCAGTGTGATCGACAAAATCACTTAAAGAGCCAAAGAGTAAAAGCCTCAAACTCCCCTTAAAGATGCACTATTTTGCCACTTGGGAGCAGTGGTAGCCAGAAACATATAATTTCACATTATAACACCGCTATCAAGTTGTTATGCCAAACACTTTCTTTTGGGAGTCATGTCTCTGAGACCTGATGTAATATAAACCATTACTGACCTAGCTCAACCAAGTCCCGAGAAAAGATGTGGCTCTTCAGTTACTAAATGTTCTGCTATGTGCATCAAAAAGAAATTGCATTTTATTTACTTCCGCTTCTGTGGTACTTATTAGCTGGATACATGAGTTGGTATTTGATACTGAGGTACTTGTACTTTACTTACTTTATTTGAGCTCCTTTTCATTTATGCTACTTTATACTTCCACTCCATTACATTTTAGGGGAAATGGACAATCTTAGATTACAACATACTGTTAAAGATAAACCAGTGATTTCCAAACCTTTTTGCCTTCTGATGTCTTACAAAACCAGTGTATAGTCAGGTCACATGTCAAGTGTCTATGAGTTGCCAACAGTCACCAAATGATCCAATATCTGACCAAAATCAGAGTCCAAAGCAGCGTTTTTTTTCTTTTAATCATCTCATGACCCTCTCAGATTTATCTGCTGTCCCTGTGTACAACTGTATATAAAGTAGTTAAACTAGCTCCACCTCCAGCACCTACAACAGTAACATGCTGCTTACACTAATGTTTCAGTATAATCATCTAATGATGAGTAATGATACTCATTTAGATTTTACTGTTGATACTTACATACATTTCCACAGGACTTTTACTTGTAATGAGTATTTATATTCACACAGTTGTATTGGTACTTTACTTAAGTAAAGGATCTGAATTTCTTCCACCACGTTTAATCACATTTATCATTGCAATTATCATGACAATAAAGGTCCCCACCTACAGAAATACTTACTTTGACCCAAACCACAAAGCTTTTCCTGAACCTAACCAAGAAGTTTTTTGTATCTAAATCCAACCAGAACTGTGACCATTCCAACCCAACCACCTGTTTGTTATTGTTATCCATGATGAAGGTCCATTAATCTTCGTTGGTAAGTTCCTATGGAATGGACAACAATCATATGATTTTTAGGTTGAGGACTTGTTGGATGGAATAAACCACAGGTATATCAGTGACACATCAATAAACAAATTAATCCAAGAAATATATATTGGCTTCAGACATTACAAAAGGAGCAATCCATCAGACAGTCCTTGACAGGTGTGAGAAAATAACCCCAATAATCATCAGGGTAATATTGAGTTTACTGTTGACTACAAATGACTGGTGAACTTGACCCACACTAGGACTAAAAGTGAGAAACCTTAGCCAGTGCTGCAACAAAAATTGGACAAGTTTTATACTTTTTAGTTTTGTGGAAGTCAACAAATCAATAAAACACCCCTCAGCCTATACAGGAAAGAAGCTGAGGCAGCAATATAGACCCCCATTCATTGAAATACCAAATTAAAAAATAAAATAAAATAAAATAAATAAAAATGCAGGTTTTGCGGTGTTATCAATAACTGAATTCAAACAGGAATTCAATACCCATTTAGGAAAGTTTAGAAATTAAATCTCAGCCCTGACTTGATAGACTTTCAAATGTAATACAGCATGTTAAGCAGCAGAGATTCAGAGACTTGCATTGATTAATTGACAGGGAACATTGAGTTAAATTTTCAGGTCAGATTTTGCCACCGCCGCTGTGCAGTTGTGGCTCAAATCTCCTCTGTCGCGCCGCTATCCTGTTTCCCTGCTGCAAAGTATGAAAGTGTAAGCATTACGCTTCATCTGTTAGCTTCTCAAACAATAAAGATCGATAGAGGACTGTGGGTGTGTGTGTTTGGGCTGGAGGTAGGGGAGGTGGGGCCAGTGCTCGTGTTAATAATAAGGAGGCTTGACACGAACAGGAAGCTCCAACAGAGCGATGTTGGTGATCAGACTCTCATGCAGGTTATAGTGAGGATGGTGTACGGGGTCTAGAGATAGATGAGGCGGGGCTGTCAATAAAGAGCAGCTCTTATCCTTCCGTTAAAGCTCTATTCATTTCATTACTGTCAGGCTTGTCTAGTGAAAGAGGCCGAGGTAGTTTTCCCTGGGGACGCTTTTTGTACGAGGTATAGAGAGCTGCTGCAGGGCCAAGGCATGACAGGTTTCAGGTCGACACAGGATGAGGTAGAATAAGACGGTCCAGGCTGAGATAAATGAGACTGAATGAATCACTGTTCAAGAAGAAGAGCCTTTTTTTGGTAACACACCCAGTCAGTAAAACCAGGAGTATTCTCCAATCGTTCTAAAGCGTTTTTATTTTATTTTTTTCCAGAAATGCACAGATTAAGGTAATCATGACACAACTGATGTTTTAAGCCAAAATGATAATATTCTATATATATATGTAATAATACAATTATAATAATTATTACTATTGTTATTATCGTATTATGGTTGCTGATTCATATAAACTGCTATGAGTGTATTAGTATAATATATTATATATGTGTTTGAAGACTTGAATCTTTTGAATTTTGATCAAGTCACTGTCCATCATTCTGGCTAAAAATAATTAATAAGAGACAATGTTAGGACTGGAACCTGTTTCATAAAACAATCCTCACAAGCACTGTGCATACATGCAGATCATAAACAGGTGGCCATGTTTCAGCTAAGTGACTGTCACGGGAATGAGCCACAGCTGAACATGAATTGGCAAAATTGTTGAGGAATTGAGAATGTCTCTTTTGGTACAGTAGATCACAAAAGATTTCAGTTGTTTAAAGATGCAAGTCTAATCATAAATACTGTTGTCCAGTGTGTTGTCTTCAGTCGCTTAATTCTCTTAGACTGTCACGACTAAAGTATCTTTTACACTTAGCTTGTAATATTCAGTGTGGGTCTCCAGCTGTAAAAGAAGTTGTAAAAACTGTCAAAGTTATTGACATAAAATAATTCATGTTTTGTTAGGTACACATTCAAATATGAAGAACACCTAATAGAATAAAGACCAAAAGGCATATAACAATTATCCAGTTTCCCAAGTACAAAAACATAACAATCTATTTATTTCCTTTCTGATCTGAGATATGTGGATGTTCTTTAGCTGTCTGATGCCTCTTCATGTACCTCTGTTATCATTAAAGTCCAGGACGAACAGCTTCGATTAAAGCTTCTGTGAGATGATAATAGCATACCTTCCTTTGAGGCCTGCTTTGAAGGGTTTTCTGTTTGGATTAGTTTTATTGGTTCTGAAGACTTATCTTTATTGATTTCTGGCAATTTTGTCTTTAGACCTCAATTTCTATGGCTCCACAGACAACAACAGACACACAGACAATAATAATACAAACATAATTCCTTCCACACCTTCGTCAGGCTTACAGATCATTGTGATTGATCATACACTTCACTCTGCCGTGTCCTAGCTACACATTGTGCTGTCAGGTTTTCCATCTGAAATCTATATTGTTGTTCTGGACATGGATCCAGTGGTGCTAAAGAAAGCGCCTTAATATTTTGTTACATTTGAATTTCTGGCCAGAACTACTCTTGAGATTTTTTCAGTCTGGAGGACCGCTCAAAGACTGTCTGCATTTTCTTACTCAACAGAACAAGAGGTTCCAACTTCCTGGTTGGTGTTGGGTAGGACTCACCAGTCCATCAAAACCATGCTTTTAGTGCGATTTGAAGTCCCTGTTATATATGAACATATATTCTGAATATTAAAAGCAGTAGTAATTAACTAACCATAACCTCAGTAAGTAATTGATTTCAGCTGTTAAAGACAACACTGGCGGAAAGAGATTAAGTGGATTGGTAAACATGTTAACAAAGTGTGAAATTTATTTGCAACCAAACGGATAGCAAAAACTAACAACTGCTTGGGAGTTATGTCACATGTGGAAACTAATATCAACCTCCGTCATCTCCACTTTGGGATGCACTGGTCTAATTTCTAACCTGATACCAGTTTCTAAAATTTAACTTTTAAATGTTTCTGCATGTACCAAGCCAATACCAGTCATTATTAGTACTGATTTAAGCATTAAGACAACTTTGTCATTCATCACACTCCACTCCTTAAAACACCCGCCGAAACAAAAATCAGCCTGCCTACATTTGTTCTGTAACCACCAGCATGTTTCCTGCCACGTCACTGTTGCTTTCCTACAACAACAAAATATTTCATTTTTCCTAGAGGCATTTTTCTTTCAATCTAAACCCAGAAAAAATGCTCCGCTTACTGAAAGGCAGCAACAAATGGTCAATAACCGATTTAACTTAATGAGGTGTGTATCGGCACCAGTACCGATCAGATGTACTGATCAATGCATCTGTTGCCCCAACAACCGACATGTCCACCAGTCATTGCTGACTTTGTCTGTCTGTTGAGCAGGAAGGTATAAATGACTGTTTATCAGAGTTTATTTGCTGAAACAGCAACCCTGTCACAGCTAGGGGAAAAGATGATAAGAGTTCTGTAACTTAACCAAAAGAGTTAATGCTTGTAAATGATTGTAAAACTTAACATGACCTGTAATAGAGGGAATTAGCAGAATTGGTGTTAAATCTGTTTGTGTTGGGGCAATGGTTTTTTATTTTTTTATTTTGATGATAAATATACAAAATATTGACCAGTCCAACTTGGACATCATTAGTTATCTTAGTCATTTGTATCACCTTCCCAAAGCTTCAACGGTGGTTAGCTTGTTTCTATATTGAAGCGTTATTTGACAGCCTGCTTCATATTCTTCAGTGCTGCAGACTGAGCACCTTTTGTTTTTCACTCAGTAACTGTACTGCAACCTGGACAGCAATCTCCTAAAAATAATTTCAAATCAGTCATCACCCCCATTAGAAACAATACAAATTTCTAGTAAAGAGTAAAACAGGAGGAACCCCAGGTATTTGAATGGTTTTTGGAGTTATTATCCTGCAAAATTTATTTCACATCACTGCTTTTCAATGAAGAAAAATCGATTGCACTATCCTAAGAATCAAAAGCCACCAAATGAGGGAGATGTAACAGAAGTGATTGGCCAAAAAGTAAACATACTGCTATTATCTTTGAATGTCCATTTAAGGCTAAACATCAAAGCAATTGTTGGAAGCTGCAATGACTAAAAAGCAAAGGGGCTAATTAATCCTGGCATCACCAAGGTTCGTGGCTCATCCCCGATAAAGTGGGAGGCTGAAATGACCTGCAGGTGTTGCCTTTAATTAATAGCCTATAATTGGACAAATTAATGAACTGGCAGATGAAATATGCGAAAGGAGACATGTGAGGAAAGCAGTTGTCTCTCAGGAAGAGACCAATCTGAACTGGTGTAATAAAGAAAACCCTGACCAAACTCTGGCTCCTTCCCTCCATCTGGCTTCTATCTTTGACTCGCTGTTTTTCTCCAGGCCTGAGTCACTGCTGCAGTTGCCTCCTCAGTTTTATGGCACAAACAATAACTGATTTCACGTGGAGATAAATAGAATCAGTGTAATCCCATTTCGTTGTCTGATCAGACACAAAGTTCAATTCATATCTTGTCTCCTTCCATTTCACAGGTTCTCATGAACTGGGGCGCATCGATGCAGCTAAGGGCCAACCGCTGATCTAAGAGCAACTTTGTGTCCCTCCTCCTCACTCACATCCTTTCCTCATCCTCCTTTTCTTGGGCCTTTGTCTCAGCGTTATAGCTTTAAGTTGAGGTCCGAAAACTAGCCATCAACCCATGACACTGTCTCCTTCCATTCATCTGCAAACCATGGCAGCATTGTTTCTGGCCAGACGAGGTGGCCTTTCCCAGTGCTACTTTGTATTTTTCCCCTCTGTTGATGGAGGGTTGGTGTCACGCAGCCCCCCTCAGCTCCAGAGTCTGACTCCTGTTCCACCTAGTCCAGAGCCGCTTCTTTGGCTTCTTCTTGTCGTCTCTCAGTTCCCCACCATGCCTCCTGACCCTGCAGAACCCTGATCCGGACGCTACACCATCTTCATCAAGGTGACCAAACCTACAGAGGACTGCGTACATCACAAAGCCACGCACCTTCCAGTATGACTCCTCTCTGGAAACCACACACCTACCTGGGGTGCTGGAGAGCTTTGACAGTGGTGAGGGCTGTGTGATGCCTCTGCCCCAGTGGCTTCCTGGAGGCTGAAAGCAGTTCCTCCAAATGAGGAAGGGACCTCCCAGGGCTCTCCAGCTATCGCGAGGCGTGCGGGATTTAAACTGAGTACCTGGTGGTGGGGAAGCAACCTCAGCATGGCGTGTCGATGCGTCAGTGGCCAGAGGACTGCCTTGCCTCCAGCACATCTAACAGACCCTGTGGCATCATGCAGACTCATTTAGGCTAGAGCCACCACCATGCCCAGTGAAGTGTGTTATTGTTATCACAATGGAGTTTACCTGGAAAACTGTTTACCCAGCATGAAAGAGAGTGTAAAGATGCTGATAAATGGTGAGTTGAAAGTTTTTACAGTTATTTAACCAAAGTTGACTGATAATTAATTGTTGATTATTACTGTGAACAACTTTTCAAACTGTAGAAATATAAGACATGGTTGCTCCATAGATTGAACTCATCCATGTTTTGACAGACAACAAGAAAAAGCTAATGATAATGAGAATAGTGTCACACTGAACCAATCATGTGGCTGAAAAAGAGTTACAACCACGCCAGGCCAGGTTGACGACACAGCACAGAGTGTAGGAGTAGCAGCCAGCAGCAGCACATGCAACAAGCTTACATTGCAGCTGTACACACCAGTGCGACAGAAAATGCTAACAAAAACTTGGCAACAGCTCACCGTGAAGACAATTCCAATAGACACAGCGCAATAAAGAGATTGTTGAAAAAGTTATGGGTCTGAGGAATTCGTAGCGCGGAAAATATTTTATTATTTAAAGTCCGCGCAAGCAGAATAGCGTATACCGTAAATTTCCAGAGATATGATGTCACCATCATCATCATTTTTTACCATTCAGCGGCATGATTCTTCAAGTGCTGGTAGTCCTACAACCAACCTGTTAGCGCGATACCCGACCGGTGCTCACTTTCTCCAGTTTCGCGCCCAAAAAAAAAAACTAAACCCGCATTCAAGATCCACTGAAAAAAGGAATTCAAGCTTGAAGAAATGGTGATTTTGATGTATTGTGACATATCGGGTATCAATCCGATGTGAAAAAAAGCATGCTTCCAGGAATACCAGCCCCTGCTTTTAAAACATTATTTGGTATGGGAAGTTGCTGTACCTGCATTCATATGTCAAGTAAAGGAACGACATGGTCGCCTCTGTAGCAGTTACAAGCTCAATGTAAAATAGATTAGTTTTTGTTTCTAGTCTGGACCCCAAGCTCACCTTGAGTTAAGTAGCTCGTGCAAATGAAACATAGATGGTATCTTCAGCAGCAATCGTTGGTGAAATGTAAGACGAAAGTGAGGATAATTAAAGACATTGGTGAAAAGGGAAGTGGAGTACTTTGGCTGAGTAGAGGGTAAAAAGGGACAGAAAGAGAGAAATGGAAGGTTTAGGGTTTCTCATCGGATGAAAGCGAGCTCTGTGACCTTGCGAGGTTGGCACCATATTCCGGCCCTCTGCGGTCCAGGGAGGGACACTTGATCAGCTTCCGGGAAGCCTGTGGTTTATAACCGGTGCTGATATTGGATAGCTTTGGGGATGCTCAGAGCAGGGGGGTGGGGGTGCTGATGTAAAGAGAGACAAAAGAATAAGGTAGAGGGAGAGAGGCGAAAATAAGATGGGATAAGGGCCTGTGGCTTGAAGTCTAATTGTCTGCTGCTTGATCCCAGTTCTCCGTCCCTTCCCTCAGCAGACAGGATGTGGCCTGGTACATCTCTATCCTGGCTCCATCAGGACTATGGCCAGAGGGATGGAACATTTCTCAGCTCCCTTTCTCCCCCTAACCTTTCCACCATCTATCTCTCCCTCGTTCCTCTGCTTCTCACAGTCGCTTCCCCTAATCAGCCTGTGGTATTAGTCTCTCTGTCATCCTCCTCCTCTTCTGAGCCACCATTGCTGCCTCCCCATCTTTCCCTCCCCAGGCTGATAGTGGGCTGATACTGAGCCAGTCGTGGGAAGCCAACCAAGCAGAGATGTTGCGGTGGGTATCTCCTGCCTTATCCTCCTCCAGTCTCCAATGCGGCTAATATCCCCTCGCTGCCCCAGCCTCCTCTCCTCTAGTTATCGCACTTATGTAACTCAACAGCAGGGTGTGGGCCGTTTCTGCCTCAAGGTGTGAAAAATAAAAAAGAAATATACCATCCATCCACAGAGATGGAAAAGAGAAGGGATGGCTACAGCTTTCTTCTCCTCAGTGTTTCAACCAACACGGTAGCATCGTGATGATAATCCCAGGTACAGAGTGAGTAAGTGGATGTGGAACCCTGTGATGAGCTCAAATGGCAGAGGCAAGTTGCCTGTGAATATTTGGCTGGATGGGTATGGGTGACTAGATGGATTGAATTTGTGGATGAAGATAAAGAGTGGCCGAGGAGAGTGTAATGGATTCTGTGTGGAAATAGGTTGTGGAGCTGGATGGTTATGGCCTGCTGTGCAGTGAAGAGGGGAATAGACGGGTGATAGTTGTGAGTGATGAATGAAGGAAAGACAATAGATACAGAGACAAGACAGATAGACTGGCAGAGGAGAATAAAGGAGAGGGAAGAGGCTGACAAAAACTCAGTGGGGTGGGGGTGGGGGGGTCTGATATGGACCGGCTTGATGAAGATAGATAGTTGTTGCTTGGGTCAGGCAATACGCAGCTGGACCTGTTGGTCTCAGCACCTTCAGTAACTGAGGAGTTCATAGATTACAGTCTGTCTACCAGCCTTCTTCACCCGCTCTCTGCAGAGGGACTGAAGGTCCCATCCAGCAGCAGATGGAGGGGTAAGACATAATTTCATTTCGCGTCATTCAGCCAGACATCAGGTTCATTTTAGCCAGTTTCTCAGCCAGGTGTATCTAGTTATAGGTCCATAGTGAATGATCTGAACATTACCATTTACCTCCAGTGCTAATGTCCGGTGCCACTGCAGAAAATAGTGTGCTAATTATGTAGCAAGGCAGGAGGTTGAGGATGTAGAAGCCTGGGTGGTGGAGCAGCATGAAGTACATCTGACTTCCACTGAGGAAAGTTTGTATCCTGTCACAGGATACACATACACACACCTTACCTTAACCAACCAACCAGATATTACTGAAAATAATAACTGGCATTTAAATGGGAAAATGTTGTGGTGAAAATCCGGGGTCTTGCAGTACTGATACTTTTATCTGGGGGCTGGGTTGGGTTTTTGCCACTGACTGATATTCTCACAGAAGCTGCAGTAGTTTTTGGCAGGAGCAATTCATTTAAGTTTATTCACAATGAAGCCCTGTGATAGACTGTCGATCTGTCCAGGGTGTACCCCTGCGACCCTTAAGGATAAGTGGTATAGATAATGGATGGATAGATGGATTATTCACAATGATAAAACAAAAATGGCAGCTTTCTCATCATTTCTCTATGTCAGTTTACAACAGATAGCACAGCTGTGTCACTCTCAGTGATGTTTGTTGGCAATTTTGAGGCTGGTTTTATTCATGGATGGAGCCAGGTAGCTAGCTAGGAAGATGGTGTCTCAACTATTAATTCCACCTATAAAGCTCTGATTGGTTGACTATTGGTTGACAATTTCTTCAAGTTGGAAAGATGTTAGAATCACAAAGGTTACAAATTTCACAGAGTGACTGTTGGAATTACTTCAGAATTTGTCATTGTCAGCTCTCTCAGTTCCTGGTAGGCAAGGTAATGATTATTTGGTAATCTGTTAATCATAGTACTTCTGGATCTGCTTTATCAATAGATTCCACCACCCATGTGTATACAGGGTGCATAGATAAATAAGCTGACTTACATATTGATGTGGGTCAATATTACCCTTTTAAAAATAATAAAGACATTGGCCAGTCAATGACAGACATGGAGCGACTTGCTTGTCTGCTTTACTATCTCAGTAGTATCAATAGGAAGCGCTTAACCTATATTCATTCTGATGTACCCTTTGGATCATTATTAAAGGACAAAAGGATGCATCACACATTTTTTAAGTGTTTTTATCAATATCACTCTGGTTTCAATTAAGAGTCTCAGTGTTCCTGAATAACAGGGATTTTCATAAAAGCCAATATCCCTGAAATATTAGCAAATATTAGCTGCTTGAGGTTTTTAAATTAATCATGCCTTAATACAGTAATTACAGCTAATGAGCAGGAGTCTATGTTTAACATGTCTACAGCTGACAGTGTGAACACAGCTCCTATGCTGTGTGAGAAATCTTTAACCTTTAAGTTGAGAGGACTGGTGATTCCTGGGCTATTTTTGGAATGTTCTGACATTCAAATGGTCACAGTCAAAGGTTTTGGAGACAAAATATTGGCTGTTGCCAGCTTCAGGTCAGAAATACTATCCACGTAAACTCATTTTTGATAGACCCCCAATGTGTATTTGTGCATGTGTGTGAATGTGTGGTAATTTGTGTCACGACATGTGGCACAGAGCAGGAGAGGATTCATTTGTCACCCCTCAGTGGACAGCAGGGGAGGCAGTGAGTGATTAAAGGGTGGATCAGAGTGATGTGAGGAGATGAGAAGGCTCATGACTCAATCTGAACAAAAGAGACATGATTGTGATAGCTTTGAGAAAGCACAAGAAATTACCAACAAAGTAAACTAAAGGCGAAGAAGGACAGATAAACTTACCTGCAATACCGTAGAAATCTTCTGGGTCATGACCTTGGTTCCACATCATGCACTCTCACTTTCAGCTTTGCAGTCATTTTCAAGTGTGAAATACTTAATGAAGTAGAAAAGCTTGGAAAATAACCAAACAAGGACACAGTGTCGCAGACTGAAAGCACTCTGCACCAAAACACAGAGAGGAGCCTCAGTCTGTAGCAGCGCCGCCTCAGAGCAAAAAACTGCCCTGGGTATAAAATTGATTTTGCTGGTATGTGGTCTTTCTATGTGGAATGTGTATGTTCTTTACACGTTGGTGTGCAACATACAGATTAGGTGAATTGAAAACCACAAATTAGCCATAGATATGAGTGTGCACATCTAACACTTTAGTGGCAGAATCTTTTCTCAAAGTTTGCATTCATTTACCAGCGACATCATCAAATACCGACAAGGCCATTTCAAAAGCTTGTATATAAAGTTACTCAAGAGATGTTACACATAATATCAGATAATAATACTGATGTATTTTGTAACAGCTATTATTATTATTTCACTTACTTCTATTTGAGGGATAATCATGTTCTGCATTTTGGAACAACAGTTCTTATAATTTGAGTGTAGGGGTTTCAGGAAGTATAATAGTAGTTAGATATGGAGTACAACTCATTAGTCTATATTTGTTTACATTTTGGCAAACTGAAAATTTTCATCTGTTAGAAATATGCTGAATTAGCTGTCAGCAGGTTGCAGTGCAAACAGCAATGACTTAAAAAAAGATACTGAAGAAAACAAAAATGTGGTGATCCTCAGGCAAGATCTGCAGTTCTTTTTCCTATGATTTATAAGAGGATTTATGAATGTTTATCTGTGCATCGTGTATGTATGTAGTCTGAGTTTTGATGCAGATTACTCTGCTCTTAGTGAACCAACCATATGGTGCATCCTGTAGGATCCAGCCTTTAATGTATTTGTCAAAGCACACTGGCCCAGGGTGGACCCAGCCTCTGGCCCAGTACATGCTAGGACAGGATACAGGTGGAGAGTGGATATAGAAAATGGAGGGTTGGTAGGGAGCTGATCATGTCTCTCATAAAGACATGTTTGTCATAGTTATTGGTGCTTGAAGAAACAAACATGATCCCATCAGATCTGCCTTGACAAGAACTGCCAACCCACCACATCACACTGTAGACATATGTCTTTTTCTATAATGGTGCTGGACCCTGGGGAATATGAAGTATTGAATACGCTTTTTTTTTCCCCCCAGAGCTTTCTTGTCCAGTTTTCTCAGATCTGTGAATGAAAGTGTCAGACTCATAGGAGTGATGCAGCTGTCGGCAACTAATGTATATATTGTTTGTTTGTATTTTTCACTACTGACACCATCAGTGAACTTCAGTGACTACTGTCCCAACATGCGTGTGTGACCAGTACATCACGGATTTAATGAAATGATCAAAGCAGAACTCATTCGCTACAGTATTATGTTCACCCAGCGGGCTTGCAATAAGTCCTACTTCATGAGGGGCACAATGCTTTTCATTTTTATTAATATAAATGGGTCATACAAAATATTACACCTCTCACTATAACACAGAACAGTCAACAGCACCACAGCCTTAAAGACACAGTGAAATAATAATGTGTTGATGCACGTTGATATCTCCCTCACTCTTCTTACAGTTATGTTAGATAGGTGGTTATGTGTATTAAACTGACAGACGAATAGAATTCAAAACTTTTTCCTTTTTAGCTTTAACTGTACTTCTTCCACTGGTTATCTGGGAATGCCAGAAAGTTGTTGGGATACATCATTTCACTACACTTTGTAATCAGTGCTGTCTCACGTATTGATTGAGATGGAAGGGTAAAGAAATAGTAAAGGAGCAGATGGATCCATGGTCCAAAAAAGTGACAGCATGTGGAAAGAAGAAATACTCATAAACCCTCCTGACTTGCAGTTTTTTCTTGCTGCTGGCAGCGGGTTGCAGCTGAGGAAGATGAATGTGAGTGTGGTGTCTCTCCCTGCTTGTGTCTGTGCGGCTGGACCACATTGTTGCTAAACTAAGGGATTTCCATCCCGCCTCCATAAGAAGCGCTGAGGAATCCTAAAGCAAGGTTAATGCATTAGCTCCTCTTCACACTTGTGTGTGGACGTGCAAACTTGTGTGCACACAGGCATGCACTGTATACAGCAGTCGTGCACACGTGGTGAAATGTCACACCAGAAAATGGCACATACATTGGTGCAACCACACACTTGTCCCTCGTGACTGAGTGTGGGTGGCTGACTGAGGGAGAAAATAAAGCAGATTTAGTGTGTGTATGTGTGCGTGTGTGTGAGGATGTGTAGAGACCGAGGTGTGGTAGTCACCACAGGGGGCGCCGTGTGGGCAGGAATAAACTGAAGAGAGACAGCAGTGAGATGCTCCGTGCTGGTGTAGAGGTCGCTCCGCCTGCAGGGAGCCTCACAGCCTGTTTGGGAAGTTTCCATGGAGCTCTTTCTTTTAGGGAGAGGCAGGGAAAACAATTAGTACACGTGTGGTCTTATTTGTGGTCACGACATGTTCACCTCATTCATAATCAGTGTAATTATGGATAATTGTGGCTGTGCTATTACAAGCAACACAGTCATTTCTTCCCAAGTCAAATCAACCCAGTTGACAGATCTCATTGATAAATTTAAAAAAATGTCTAATAAATAATGGGACAAAGTGGGAGGGGTCCAGCACTGCACCACTGCTGTGCTTTCTGTTAAATGAACTGCTTGATATACATAAAGTCCCTTCAGAGCATATTTATAGAGCCCCTCACTGATACAAGCTTAGGTTATAGTTGTTTTTTTTGTTTAGTGACATCTTGCAGTCATGTGACACAGCATGAGCTTTTCCAGCAAAGAAGGACATCAAATGATGTTTTTATAAAGCATGTATAGAGAAAGAGGTAAGAGTGGATGGATGGACTGTACCACTTAAGACTGCTGTATATTTTCTGTTTCAAACCCATCAACATCAGTGTTGTTTCTTTAAATCACTGACGATCATTCTGTAACTTTAACCACATGTTGATTATTGGAACCAATGACGACAAAGGTCCTCTAATCTTAACAAAGTACTTATGTCAATGCAAACCATAATCTTTCCCCAAACCTTTGGCATAGCATTTTCACATCATAAAAATGTTAGTTATTTACTTTCTCAGCAGTGATTGATTTTTATCAGTTTATCTGTGGAATATCTGTGGCACCAATTCAGGAAACACTCCCAGGGTCCAGACAAATGACCTATACAGTTGTTTAGGTTGGTGGACCTGCTGGAAACATCATAATTCAGCAATTTAGAAATTACAGAAAACCCCATTTGACCTTGTCTCATTTATTTATGTAACATTGATTTAACTTGGAACTCTGGAAACAAGTTAAATAATAAGTAAGTTCCAAGTTAAATCACACTTCTTGTGCATAGTAGCGCCATAGCTACAATTCCAGATTACAGATACGATGGAAATGATACGTACACTTGCAACACTGGCACTCTTCTGTATCAACTTATACTCAGCGTTTTCACAAAATATTTGAACATCTATGCGATGACCTGTCGTGAAATCACATTCATGGTGACTTGACAATGAAACCTACTGACTTTGGTGATTTTATGACTTTTTCTATGGTCACCATCATGTTTACATTTGTGGTTTTGAGTGAAATGTCTCAACTGTAATTGATTAATGTCCCCATCAGGATGAATTCAAATAACTGATCCTTTTTCATCTAGTGCCATCATTAGGTCAAAATCTGAATTCATCAGTTTGGTTTACGGCCAAATAGCTAGCTAGTAAATGCTAGCATGCTAAACTAAGACAGTGAAGGTAGTAAGATAAGACAATTCTTGCGTTACAGCAGCAGACAGCAACAACAGGTAACAACAATAAATACTAAGAAATACTAAGAAAAATGTCAAAATATACACAGGAAAATAATTTAAGTTGCAATTAAGGGCAGGATTGCAGATGAGAGAAGTTGCTGACTGCAGAATAAATATATTTACAATTTCACAGTAACCATCTCAATGATGATATAAATATAGTTATGTGCACTACTTTCAGCATGAGACTAGATTAACATGAGCATGTTAGCATTGTAATCCTGTGCATGTTAGTATGCTGACCTTAGCATTTAGCTCAAAGCACCACTGTGCTTAAGCGTAGCCTCCATAGACTGTAGTATGGTAGCCTCACAGAACCAGCATGGCTGTAGACTCCAACATATAAAGTACCAATGATATGGCAATTTGATGGCATTTTTTAGTGGCCTACAGTAACTTGTTCTGAAAATGCTCACATATGGTCAGCCCAGCTAAGACATGTAGTGACTAAGCCTGTATATAAAGGCAATGAAAACCAAGCAAAACTAGCCTGGGGTTAAGGTTACAAGATTAGCTCAGAAGCTGACACTCACAGCCACTACAGAAATGAACAACTTTGCATTTTAACAAAGTTCAAGGCTGTGACCTCACTACTCATGAAGTCTCTGGCCTTTATCAGCTCCACCTGTTCTCTGTCAAAGGACTCACTTGAACTTAAAGTCAGTATGAAGCGAGTTGAGGAATTGTCTCTCTCCTTCCCAGGGGCTGCCCATAAATGGAAGGCCTATCTCAGGTTCCTCCTCATGCAGCCAGAGGGTTTATTAAACATTCATGCTTTAATTAAGCAATTTTACCGCTGCTACTTACCAGGTGATGATAAAAGCACTGCTCCAGGATGAGCATGACAAGCAGACAAATGTATATATGTGTGTGTGTGTGTCTGTGTGTGTCTGCGTGTGTGTGTGCATGTGTGTGTGTGTAAAAGTGTCCTACACGAGAAGCCATTAATTTCCTGCCATAAAGAAAAGTGTGAGGATTAGAGAAAAGACAAGTTGAACTTTTTTTACCTTCCTCATCAGTCATGTGTGACTGCAGGAGAATGGTCGGTGGATGATGGTAGGATGTGATAGGGATCCTTTTGTTTTTGTTCAGTGTGCTGCAGATTATGTGCAGTTGTGTGAGAATATGGGGCGAGCATGGATGAAGTGGAGTGTTTCGGTGTGTATATGTGGTCAGTGATACAGTCAAGCAAAGACAGGGAGAGAGGCAAACAAAGTGATGGTCAAGAGAGATGTGTGAGAGAGCTGAAATTAGTAATGTGAAGAGGAATAAGCGTTCATAGTTGGCACAGCAAGGGCTAGAAGAAGAAGCAGAAAAGATGGATCCAGGAGGCTAAATGTTGGCTTTTGTGCTTTATGAAAGAGGGAAGAAGAGAGGATGTGGGTACATATGATGTAAGGGAGATTATGATTTTCTCAGGATGAGACGAAGGATAAAAGAGATTGTACATAATGTGCATTATTTACATGTTACATATACAATAAAGACTTGTGAACAAGTCAGAAAGTGATAATCAGTGCTATGTGGATAAAGCACTGCAACAGCTGACTCTGACCTTCACCACTCAGACTACTGCAATCTTAAAGCCTCAGAACAGTCTCTCATTCATCAAGCATTTACAAAGAAGCACCTTTAAGAGTTTCCAGTACTCAGTGGAGAAGAAAACAAATCATTCAGCAAAGTGACCTACCAACCCCCTTAACTGAGAAATTCAATGGGCAGAATGTCTGAATGGTGAGATCTTAACAAAGTCATCAGATGATTGTAACTGTAACTACTGCAACCTCAACATTTAAACAGTGTGTCTAAAAGAGATTAATAGTATGAAAGACTGTCCTAATCCTATTAGATCTTTAAAAAGACTTGATTTTCTACTCAGCAGCTCTCTTTGCCTGTTGCCACAACACAAGCCAGGCAGATCATAGCAACCTTTGAGATTCTTTAACAGCACATACAGAGCTTACTTGATGTGAATGTATTTGTACAGTTGGACTGGATGTACACCTGTCTCCGAGATATGTAATTTCTTGATCCAATATTTTCCTTTATATGCTTTGGAGCTCATATATGGCTGTATCATGCCAATACGGCAAATTAAAATGAAAAAGATAGAACATTGATTGAAATAGTTCAGGCAAAGCTGGGCTTAGAATGAATTTAGACGGAGAGAGTGAGGAGAAACAGAAACAAGGCAGACAGGAGGAAAAGCCACAGACAAGCAGCAAGAGACTAGAACTGAACAGGTCAAACCAGAGATGAAATACATGATGAGTGTGAAATGGGAGCTAGATATATATAAAAGAGATGACAGTGATAGAAAGTTTATGGCAGAATGGCAACAAGACTCAGTATTGCAGGCTATACTCGCATTCTCTATTTTAATCTTTCCCAAAGATCATCCTTCCTCTCTCAGTCTGCTTGGGCAAACCTAATGAATGGCGATCAATACATTACTGCTGTCTCTATACCCATGATTACAGTACCAAACATATCTTCATATAAAACATGATCACGTGCAGTTCACAAATCTAAAAGTATATTTTAGCTTTAGCTGTGCTCCCCTTCATTTGCTGGGATTAAGTCATTTTATGCATAAAGCTTCTGCTGATACCATCACTTTTTACATTGCGTCAATGCATTTTAATCTGGTAGCAGCACATGTACTACAAGATTAAGAAGTGTGGGCGGTTGGCTTACTAAAGTCTGTCGATATGCCTTTTACTAATTCAAACATTTATGCTGGTAAGTTACAGCACATCGACAAAGTACACTGTATTACAAGACAAATGTTCAATAACAGGAGGCAACTCCTTACTTTCCACAGTGAGTTAAAAGCTCTGTAGAGAGTTATGCTGTTTATTTCAGTTTAGACTCATGAGCAGAAAGACAGAAGCAGATCCAGTGGGTGATGTGATGAAGAGGCATGTGCATTGAGGGCACGTGAAGCCTTTTTTTTCCTTTACTGCTGACTGCCATCAGCTCTGATCACAGCAGCTAAGTGCAATTTATGAGCCTGCATCTGTACACACAACACCAGTAATCTCTACCACTGCCTGTAATCTATAAGACAGTTTAAGTGATTGTGTCTGTAGTCATAAGGTTAATCCATGTTATGACACACTTTCATAAACCTTCGAAACAATATTATTAATATTGAACAAGCTGAAAAAGGATATTGATACAGTATATCTCAGCTTGTGAATTTAAGACCTGATACATAGTCGGACCCCGATTTTGTTTGTTTGTTAAACACTTGTGAAGCTTCACCAGTTAAACTTTCTTAGCACTGGGTTTTAAATCTTGAGTCAGAACACATGTATTGATGCATGCCAACACAACGGGTGTGAAACAGTGGGGCAGACTTGCAGTATCATTCCCGTTGCTGCAGCGGGCTGGCTCTTGTCACCTCTTGGGCGCTGCCTTCATAGCCGCTGCCTTGCGCCTTGGCTCGGTTAGCCTACAGGGTGGAGAAGTAGTTAGCGCAAACTCGATCAAGGCGGAGAAAGGCGAAGGCAAAGCAAACGGCAATGAACAGTCAGCTGTAGCGTAGAAGGCTTTGGGGAGGGAGTGGCGGGCGCTGATGATACTGAGTGTTGTCATGGTCAAGACAGTGGTGATGCCTGAACACAGGAGACAGAAGTTAGGAAGGGTGTGCTTGTGATTTCATCTCATCTTACTGTGGTACTGATGGGCTCGTCTTTATCCTTGCTTCTACTGTTGAAACATACTTATTTGCTTTATTGCAGAGCATTATGTGATAAAATCAATATCACGCTCATGTCTGTGCATTAAATATAGATCTTGAGCCAGGAGGTGGTTAGCTTAGCTTTGGAGAAAAACTGAAAGCATGGGGAAACGGTTAAACGCATGGCTCTCTCCAAATTTCACAAATACCTGCATCTACTAATTAACATTTCTGTTTGTGTGGGGATCGAACAACAAGCCAGTCTAGCTGCTTCCCTCTGGCTAAGTTAAGCTAATCACTTCTTGTCTCTAACTTCAAATTTAATGCACAGACATGAGCATGATATCGATCTTCTCATCTCACTGTTGTTAAGGAAGTGAATAAGCATATTTCCTAAAATATTTACCTTCTGTGAGCCCTATGGGACCCGTCTATGATGGGGTTAAAAATATCAAAGTCCTCTGAACGTGATCCTTAACGTTTCAGGGTATAATTATTATGAACTAGTAAAACATATGGCACATACATATACAGATTACATGGAGGAAAAGTGATTGTTTACATTGCACTTTTACACTCAGTGTTGTGAGTGCTGTTCCAGATAAGCATGAAGTGTATAGATGATTAAGGTGTGTGTGTTTATTTTTGTGTTTCTCTCATTTCTGAGAAACCATGATACAAAGTGTTTGTCAATGAATAACAATGTAGAGGCTTGATTATGAGAAACCACTGCAATCAGCTTGATTTGGACACACATACACTCTAGAAGCACAGTTGCTCGCACACACAAATCTATCAGAGAGAGAAATCTAATGTTGCACTACATAGTAGAAAATATCTAAGGGTAAATATCCACCATTGAACCTGCCATTTGATATCAAAGTGTCTCTTCTCCAGACACACAGATCAAATCTATCAGGTCTACACAGCAAAGCCATTTCATCATTTAAGTGGCAAACAAAACTGCAGCTTCACTTTGGAAATTGCCATTTCAACTCTCTTAGCAAAATATTATCATTTGGCAAATAATGTCTGCGATTATTTCAATATAGCAGAGATGATAGTAGTTGAAGCACTGATGTTGTCAGTATTTATTAAACCACAGTTCTGGAGAGATGATACAAAGCTAACTCTGTGCTATGCATGAAGAAATTACATACAAACTGTGGTTTTGGATTGAGAGTTCTGTGTCGATAAAGCTAATGATATGATGGTAGAGGTAATACGGAGGAAAAAGTAACTTATTGTGCTTAAGCTGTTAATAGTCTAACACAGTGTAGTATAACTTGGTAAGTATAAATAACAAAGTAATGAAAAGATTCCAATGCATCACAACTGATTTTCCCAATGTTGGGCACATTGCAGCAGCCCTGTCTCATGGTGTGTAACTAGAATGTCAGGCCATGTGGCATTTCAGCCCAGTGAGGTTTGCCAAAAAGTCACTTCAGGAGATGCTAATCTGTCCATAAGCAGGCCAACCCGTGCCCCCGCACTGGCACACAAATGAAAGAGACCAAATATCTGTAAACATTCTTGAGAAAGCCATCCAGTAAGATGACCAGACAAAAGCCACAAAGCGTTTGCTAATATTTGCTTATCTGGTAACAAGTATCTAAAGGCTACGGGTGAGATGACAGAAGGATGAACATACAAGAGAATGGATGTGGGGGGAGATGAAGGTAATAGATAAAAGAAGATAAGATAAGATAATCCTTTATTAGTCCCACAATGGGGAAATTTACATCGTTGCAGCAGCATAAGTGATTGAAAAGATAGAAAAAGACATAAAAGAAACATGTATAGATGCATCAATGGATAGGTGTGAAAGAGAAAGCAACTTGGTATTTGATATTTTTGTCAGCTGAAGTGAGAATGCACCAAGCTTTTTAAAACCTGTCAAAAGTTCTTCTAAGTTTCACCACAGATTGCCAAGATCCCTTTGAGCAGAGCCTCAAAGTATAGAAAACTAAGAAAAACACAGTAGCGATCTGAAACCATTTATAACTTCTCTTAAATACATGACAGTTTGGAATTAGTTTAGACCACACAAAAGGTCCATGACAGGTGCATTTTAGAGGCACTTTTGAAGTGTCAAACTATCAGAACATACAAAAAAAGAAAAAAAAAAGAAAATGAAGTTTGGTTTTGCCACTAAAAAAATATCTCTTAATCACTGGAGAAGAATTTTCCTCTGTCTTTGCCCAAATTCCATCCTTATTAAGTCAGATAAAGATGCTGACAATGAACATCTCCTTTAATGGCCCATTAACAAAGTACATATCTAATGCACTTTCATCAAGCTAAAGCAAGCAGGGAAAAAGGGCCATTGAACACTGCTGTCCGTGCTTTTACCAAATGTGTGCTGTAGTTGTGCACATTTCATTAGCAGCCTGGGATCTCATGGGGGATTTAATGCACCTAATAATGTCTCAGAAGTATTTTCGACACACTGCATCTGCAGCGAGAGGTAACAACTCTCAAACACAACCTCCTCCGATAGCCGATCCAGTGTTGACTGTCTCAAACTCGAGCACAAGTTAAATGATTGCGAGAGGGGAGGAGGGACATGGGATGAAAGCCTGTCAGGGTAGGAGGGAGAGGCACGAGGAAGAGAAAGAAAGAAAGAACGAGTGTAGGAGGGAGGGGGATGAACTATAAAGACAGGATAGAAATTAAATGCTTGGGGCATTTATGTGCTTTTATAGGAAAAAAGCAAGGTACAAATTAGGCCACACTCAATTAAGTCTGTGAGACTTGTGCTCAAGGGACTTTCAGCTCTTAGAGAGGTTGTTGACAATCCAGCACACAACATACAATGGCTTAATGTACTGTCAGGGTGGAACACATCCATGTAGCAGCTTCTCTCCTCTCCTCTCCTCTCTTCTCTCCTCTCCTCTCCTCTCTTCTCTCCTCTTCTCTTCTCTTCTCTTCTCTTCTCTTCTCTTCTCTTCTCTTCTCTTCTCTTCTCCCTCATTCTCAACTTTCTATCTCCCTGTGCACCATCCACACCATTAATGAAACTTACTCAGATAATGGCTCTCTGGCTGTATCACCTGCTTTATATTTATTTAAAAAAACAAACAAACAAACAAAAAACACAACTAGGACACACTGTAACACCAAGTATTTTAAGAGGCCAAAGCAAGGCACTTTAAATTTAGAAACAAACTATATCACAGTTTGAATATGAAGCTTGGCCTTTTGTAATGCAAAATCCAATATGCGGTATTAGATTTTTTTTTTCTATATAACCTCATCTAAAATATCCTGCGTGTCCTGCATTCACCCTGAGCTCCTATTCAGCAACAGCCAATCCAGAGAATAAGCTGGGTTTTTTTATCGTATACCCAATATTGAGTGAAATGAAAACAGCAGGACAAGCGAGGTTAATGACTTGCCACAGATGTGCTTTCCACATGGGGCCTCAACTTCCACGCTAACGTTAATGATTGGGATCTATGCTCTAAAAGAGCGCGCAGGCTCGTTGGAGCGCTGGCTCGTTTCCAAAGACAAGTGCAGACCACAGAGCCATAATCTATGAGGGCCAACAGTGTCACCCCGATCAGCTGCAGCTTGTTGAATTTCAACATGAGGGGAATTGAAATTAAAAAGGATAGAAATGTCTACAGAATCCCCCCCCCCCTTTTTTTTCCCCCTCTTTGTCTTGTCTCAGTCTTTTTGTCTGTCTCATTCCTCTCACTCTCTGTCTTTGTTCAGTGTCTCTCACCCTCTCTGCTCCCGAGGCTAGAGCTTGGTGACAACTGTAGCGTGATGTAATGTGAGCGAGCGGAACCTGTGAGTGCTCGGAAGAGGGCCAAGTAAACATCCTCCCCCTCTCGGCCCTTGCATGACCAATTTCAAAAAAGGACATTTATTCCCAATTAATTCAGCTCCACCACAGTGGAGGAGGAATAGATATAATGAAGAAAGGTTAAAACATACTGTGATGACTGCGTCTGTCTTTTGTTTTCCATGCAGAAGGTTGTATTTTAAGGACCGCTCTTTGCATGTTGAAACCAATCAGAGTGCAGTTAATGCAGGGAAAAAAAGTATGCTCGCTTAAAGTTTGCAGAGCTAGAGCCACGCTGGGGTCAAGCAGTGGGTGGTGAGTCAATAAATACAGAAAATCTTCATTTGAGTTTTAGATACTTGAGGAAAACAAAGTTGAGTTTTGAGAGCTGAAAACTTTGTGAGAGCAAAAACTTGATATAAACTCTTGCAGCATGTAAAAGTCAGACTCATCAGTAAGTGTAAGGCACTGCACCATAATGTATGGTGCCTTAGAGTCACAGCTTAAAAAAAATCCAGTTCAGTGAATTGTCCTGATTTACATTTCCACCACATTATAGTCGAGCAGGCTGCTTTTTCTACAATAAAGGACCTTTTTGTTGCAATTTTTGGCAGCTTATAATGAGAATGGCCAGTAGTGTAATATATAGTATGCGTTCTCTCATTTGCTTCAGTCAGCATCCATGTCCCTTTTCCCTTGGCAATCTTAAAAAAACAGGCTCGACATGCACATTGGTATTTCCATAGCATATGAGTAAAGTGAATTTAAAGAAGTCTTACCAAACACAGTCCGAGCTGGAACCGATTCCTTATTAATCCAGAAAGAGACTTGGGCCAGGATGACAGTCATAATACAGGGAATGTAAGTCTGGATCAGGAAGAAGCCCATTTTCCTTTGTAGGTGGAAGTGGACGGTCATGATCACATATTCACCTGAGACCGTAAACACCAAACACAGTTGTGTTTCCATTAGTGGCAGATCAGAAATTCATCAACAGAGAAGTAGAACTGCCTCATATAACATCTTTCCAAACAATGTAAAATACCCATTTTGTGCAAAAATGGTGATACTGATGATAATTATTGTTTTTACTGTCATAAAATTGCTAATTACTGTAATAAGATACAGTGTTTTGGAATAAAAGCCCTCATATCACATAACTTTAGAGAAACATGTCAAAACCTGAAACCAGACAGTGCTGTATACAGAATAATGACAACTGCAGATCACACTAAAAAACAAAGCTCCAAACTGTGGGAAGGTAACCCTGAGAATCTTATGATCTCAACATGCACTGCAGGCTGGACTGGATTCAGCACAGTTCTGAGCACATCTCTCAGTCTTTGCTCACCTGTATTGGACTTTAGCCTCTCACTTGACACTGTCTGACCGATGAGGTCGTACTGCAGCAGACTGGATGATTCCTGTGGCACCTCCACAGAGGAAAGGGGGCCTTTCTTCCATGTGTACACAATCTCACTGATGGGATAAGCATCTAGGCAGGATGGATGAAGAACTTCTGTTAAAACTTGGACATGCAGTATTTGATAAAAGTGGTCTTTTCTTTCTGTCCCTTTAAAATTATTTGGGGGCATAAAGTGCTAAAGAAACTGATGGTTTCAAAATGTACTTAATGGACTGCTCTCTCAAAAATAAGAGACAATGAAATGAAACATCCTTTTCCTTAACTTTACTACTCACAGGTACAGATAACAGATAACCTTTAGATTTGATTTTTCTGGATCATTTCACCAACACTTTTGTTGGCCTGGTCCTCTATACACTTCACACATACTGCACAAGGAACTCCTGACATAGATTTTTTTTGGTAACACTTCATAATACAGCCCGCTTCTAACTGTAGGGAGAACAGCCACACATATTACAACCCACGTAATTCATTCTTACCATGTAATTAAAATAATTTAAATAATAATTACTAGCTTCCTAATTGAACTTTCAAGATTAGCCATGTTTAATCCACTTTCCTGTATTTTATATTACTGCATTTCTTTATTATAGGTTTCCTCCTCAGATGACAATAGAAACCTTTTACAACTATGCACTTTAGAGGGGTACGTTTGTTTTCTATTCCAGCGAACCTGTTTTAAGCTGCTGCAGTGTTAGACAAACATGCGCGCTAGTGTCAAATTTTACTGACCTGTTTCTCCACTTGTCCATATTCCAAATCATACAATTGAATAGTAGACATGATAATAAATCCCATGTACCGTGCATGTAATTACCCTCCCGTCTTGTATACCATATTTTCTCCTACACACCGCAACAACGTTTTTTAATGAGCAAAGCTACAACATGCATTTTACATTACACAGTAATGAGAAAGTATGTGGGCTGCAATATAAAGTGTGTCTGTTATCCACCTTTACTCTTAAATTACACAGTGTGAACAAGGTTGTTAATACCAAAACACCCAAACTTTATTTCCCAATGCTGAGGACTTTAATTTATTTCTCCTCACCACCTAAATGCCCAGTTGTTTTCCCTGTTCTCAGTTGTGTTGTTTTCTTCCACTGTACCTGCATTCAAGTACCAGCAGGAACTGGTGACTGTTTGATTTGTATCTTATTCCTATAACAAACTTACACTGTAAATTGTGTGCTGTATCACCAAGTGTTTCTTTTTTTTTTGGTTACAGTTGCCCTAATGCACTGTATGTGACATTTCAAATTGAAATCTTTGAATGTATCCTGTCAGGCAGTCAGTAACTCAGTGACAGAGTGATCATTTGAGAGTGACACCATCTGTCAGACCAGTGAGGCTTAACCAAAAAAAAAAAAAAAAAAAAAAAAAAAGAAAAAACAAAACAAACAAACTCACAACTCCCAAACTTGAGTGGGCAGGCATGGCCGTCCATTGGGAAGTTCATCAGACGCATGGGGCACTCCGCATTTATAGTTAATCTGCCAGAATAGAGACGAATTGAAAGATGTGTTTGATTTATATTTGATACACTGTTACTGGCTAAGAAATGTCTTCTTTATTAAGCCGGATCCAGACACTGTGGCGCTGGCTGTACAATGACTAACACGCTAACCAGTAGATTAATATGTTAAATTTTGGCAATATATCATAAGCTGTTGGTGAGAAAATGTAACTGTACCTTGCACAAAGGTAAGGAAAGTTAAGAATATGGATTAATTAAAGCTCTTGAACTTCATGTTTTAAAGTTGATCCACTTAGATAATCTAATTATTTTTTAAAATCTGTTTCTGTTCCATCAGTAACTCTAGGGGCAATTTTTTCATCCTAAATATGTCCTTTTGGAACAAACTTGGAGTCATGTTTGTTTGAATTGCTTTCCAGGCCTGTTTTCAGTATCAGATGGCACATATCTTGTTTTTGGAATGGCGCTCCTCATTTCTTTTCATGTCTGTGCATATTCTTGGATGCTTGTTTGTTTGATTTGCCTTCCAGGTCTGTGCTCTATTCCGGTCTTGGCTGGGTTTGGAGCTCACTGTCCAGCACTGTTACCTCATGGTGTAGAGGATAGTTCCGTTCTGCATGATACGGAACAGCTTGTTGGGGGTGGTCATGTTGTGAGAGATCGACCTCTTGCCATTCCGGAAAAAGGTGTCTGGTGTCCAGATCTTGCTGACCATCAGGTTGTTGAGCCGCAGGATCTCAATGGGGCCCTCGAATTTCAGCCGCTCGTCGATCCATGTCTGACGAAAGAACACGTCCATGGTGTATTCCTGGACGTGGGGTTAGAGTATGGGTTAAGGATTTATTTACTACTACAACCAGCCCTGCTACTGGTGCTGCTTCTGCTCATGCTGCTACTATCTCCACTACCCCCAGAGAGAATGGCAGATGGGTTTGTGAGCCATGGATTCATTGGAACCTGCTGGATAGAGTACTGGCAATGTGATGAAATTTTTTTTTCCTCCCAATTCTGGACTATTCCATTATTGCTGTCAGTACTCATGAAATGTAAAAATCTTTTTTTACAAAGTTAGGTTATTTATAGATTTTACAGTCAAGAAATGTAACTATTAATGTTTATTTTAAAGAAGTTAATGTGTAATTTTTATACACTAAGAAATCCACGAGGGACACAAACACACTGTAATCTCCTCAACATATCCCCCGACGATGTTTCTTTATAATGTATATTAAATTCCTTCCAAAGACGATGCAATTTAAACTAATGCCAAAACATAACATATATTTAGATAACCTTATATATAAGATAACCTTATAACATTTATCTAATTTTATTGACTACTAGGCCTGGTAATGAAATTATTTAATTAACTGACTGATGATGAACTCATTAAATATGAATATAAATTATCTACAGAGTCAGCATAAAGTCAACAGTATGAGTCCATCCTTGAGGCTTTTAGTGAAGATCAAATGGATGGCCTTGTTGCTCTAAAGAGCCTTTTACATGGCCTCTCTATAGAGCTGCCACCAGGATATCACATGGCAGTTCAAGTAGGCTTTAGATGCAGCCAAACAGTATCTAAAGCCTAAAGCCTAAACAGTGTAGAATACAACAGACATACAGTGCTCAGCCTATCCCATGTCAGGAGTAGCCAGCCTATCCGGTCCCAACATCAGCCAGATATATCTCTCTCTCTCTCCCCCTCTCTGACGGGGTGGGGGATTGTCAACCAGATTAAAATCCTAAGCTGCACTAATGACATCCTGCCCAAATGCTGGAATAATGAAGGCTGGGATGACCATGACTTGAAGCTATATGCACGGAGTTATGGGGGGAAAAACTGTACATACGTATTCTCTCTTGCGTTCATACAATGACACTGATTTTGTTAACAAGTGGTGAAACAAATGTATATATACAGTACGTGCATCAGTTATGTCGCCTGTGTATCCTGTGTCAGTGTTTCAACAGTCAGTATGGTTTACATACCATCTCAACATCTGAAACAGGTCCAAAGCTGGTGACAAAGATGTCTGTTTTAACCTCTGTAACTGGACCTATGGCAGAAGGATAAGTATAGTTGCTTTGACATAGACTGAAAAAACTACAACTTTGGATCAGACAAAAAAAAAAAAATGTTTTAATCTTTTTTTTAAAACCTAAAGCAGCTAAAGAATAAAGCTATATTTAATGTAGAGCCCGTACACAGAGCAAAATGGCCACTAAAAATCTAATTCCTTTGAACATGACATTGATTCTAAGTTTATTATCAAACTCAGTTTGCAACTATTTGCTGGTAATTTTGTCATAATTGTGTAAAAGAAAACACACTGATATTTAACCATTACAGCACAAAAACTAAACGACAACGAGGCACACACACACACACACACACAGACAACTATTGGAGTAAAACTTTATCTTCTGAAAAAGAAAGATCGATCCAATCATATACGAGGCAATTTCATATCAGATGTAATATGACAGGGTCATTCAGCATACCTCCAAATCCAGGTCGCAGCCTGTTGTCATAGCCATCCAGTAATCTATCCAATATGCGCGTGATGTTATCCAAATAGATACTGGTATCACTGTGCTGATTTCCCCAAACACTGCTCACACTGTAACTAAAGTACACATGCACTTATGAAATATGATTTCAACAGATGAGAAAACAGTCGAAAAATCCAGAGTTTCTCCAAAGCACAGCCATCCACAGCCTTTGGACGCCGTGCGTAAAAGTGGTTAGAACATGCAGAGAAAAGAGTTGCCATACTCACCAAGACAGAAATAAGCAAGTTAAAACGAAAGCCATGCCTCGCAAACACCCCACAACTAGAAATCCCTGGTCAACTTTTAAAACCAGCATATTCCATCATTTAAAAGCATGATTAAACGCGAGTCGGGTCTTCTTTGAGTTGTGAACCGTGCGAGGATATCGCGCCAGTCCAGCACGACTTGACTTCCCCCCCCCCTCACCCCCTCTAGTGCGGTTGCGCCCGCCTCAGCCTGAATCGCTCAGTTGGAAAAACCTGAAGAGTTTTCAAGAGAGTGGAGAGGAGGGACGAGGGGAGGGGGGCATTAAAATTAACCGAACGAGGCGTTTTAGGAGAAACGCACCGGTTTCAAGTGCAACTTGGATATTTAGAAAATGTTTTCGTTTGGTGGAAATAATGACGGCTACCGCGCCTGTTTGATTAAGAAGGTTTGAAGAGAGAAGCGATGAAGAGAAATAGAAACGGGGGGGGGAAGCTTTGCGTAAATACAGTACTATCATATCAATGGACAGTAACCTTTTGAATGCAGTATAATTTTTTAAATATCATTTTGCTACCGCCCTCTCAGCTTTTGTTGCCTCCGTGTGTGCGCGCGCGCGTGCGTCCGTGTGTTTGTGTGTGTGAGTGAGAGAGAAACTACAAGGCTTTGCCATGCAAAAACAGAAAATTGCTACTAGAGATAAAACATGATGATCTGTGATTCATATAGTGGTTGGGTGGTTGAGTGGAGTGGGTGGTAGATACATTTAGTGCAACTTCAAACTTACAATACCCATAGACTGAGAGCAAGGGGAAAATACCACACTGTCAAAGTCAGCCATTCCTACTGGGCTGGCACCAGTTTATTTCTGTTGCACCAAACACAATTCAAGAAATTGCATCATTTTTATGGGCACTCAGTAAAGTTGAGCTCACGGTGGCACATCTAGCAGTGTGTGCACAGGCATCAGCTAATGGGTTATGGCACAGAGGCAAAAGACAAAAGTAAATGTTAAACCTTACTGGCCAAGTGGATTTTGTCACATTTTCTTTTAGTTACTGTGGTTTAAAGGTTGGATGAAAATTTTGCACCATTGTGTTCCATTCAATTCAATGATCATTTGAACAAAGGGTTGGTGAGCAAAGGAGAAAGCGAGCAGTGTGTGGGAGGGATGTCTTCACTGTGCTGCCCTCTGTGACTTAAAAGATGATAATAACCCTTGCACTGTGAACTTACCCTAACATGACTTTTAAAGTGGGAAAATGCTTTCTGATGTTCCAGCGTCAGCGAGCGTCTTCTCTATGTTGCGTTTCCATTGATCAATGAACTAGAATACTTAATTTCAGCACAGCATTACTTTTTCATTATAAGTGATATCATAGTCATGTTGTCAATAATTCATGTGAGGCAGAAAAATATAGGATATTCTTCTGACGGCATTAAAATGTGGAGACTGATTGCGCAACACAATCTTTCAACTCTGGTCTCTTTGTACTCAAAACACAAGTTATATAATGACCTCAGAATGTGATCATAAATCATGTGCAAACCACAATGGATCACTTTTAGGATTGAGTGCATCCAGAGTTGGCCCTTTTAAAGCAGATTAGACATTACTGTAATGTATCTGATTGATGGATTCGTCTTGATTTTCACTGCTAGTGAGGTTCAGTTGGATTTCAAGTTTACATAAGGTAACTGGGATTTGCATCTCCTCATGTTCTGCACAAACTGAGAGCATACTGTATGTATTCCTCGGAGAAGTCACAGTGGAACAGCCTCTTATGGTGCAACACTACAGAGGAGTTGGTTGGTATGGTCTGTTGCTCAGGGACAGAAAACATACTTGTAACCTTGCCGGGTGTACTGGGGATCAGGCCAAACATCTTTTGATATATTTTTTTCTCTGTATTCTTTCCAACCCACCATCCAAAAGTTGCAGCAGTAGAAGAAAGAGAAGGAGTAGCAGCAGCAGGAGTAGTAGTGGCAGGTGTAACATTAATGTAATAGCTGTATAGTGGGAATAGCAGCAGGTATAGTAGGAGTGGTAGTAGCAGTTGCAATAGCATTGAAAGCAGAAGGAGCAGAAGTGACAGTATAAACTAAAGTAGCATTGTATTAGATGCTGTTGCAGGGAGAGGACAGGTCTTATATCATTTGAGAGCAAGTTGGCGATTCAGTTTCTCTGTTGGCTTGCCGGTAGATAAAGTCATCTGACCCCTAACGGCGTGATCAGCTTGATCTTATCAACCGAGAGGTCAACTCATCTGACCAACTGCAGTGCGCTGAGCATGAAAGGCTCCTGACCTGATTCACTTTGTTGGCACTAGCTGAGGTTGCGGGTGAGCTAGGACAAGAATGAACCTCATTGGTGTGAATGTGCTTAGCATGCATGCTCCACGATTGCGTCTGACATCATGGGGCAAGCGGAGGCCCATGTGTATATTGTATTACTCTTTAATCCACCTCTATAGATGGTAACTTTGAGGATCATGCACTGGACACTCCTACAGACATTATTAAAGTCTGTTTTTTAGACATGTCACCCATTAAAAGAGACTGTTCCGTATTTCCACAAAACTGGGGCAGTGCAATGCTCAATTCATACTTGATACTGAGAGAGGTTTGCAGTCTTACAATATTCTATAGATTAGAGATGATTTCTCTTCTATTTTGCATACATCTGTGTCTTGCCTGCCTGTTTGCCTACCTGATTTCCTGTCAGTATAGTTAGTATTTTAACTAGAAGTTCAGGTTTTCTGGCTGGTTAATTGTCTGACTGGCTGCCTAAATAGCCAATTGAGCAAATGGTTGGCTGAGTATCTATATGCATCTCCTAAATGGCTGGGTGACTGACTGACTTATAGACAGCTAATAAAATGTAATGCCTGTCTCTCCCTGACTGGATCACTGTCTTCTTGGATACCAAGCCAAGAAGCAAGCGTGCTCTGTCAGTCACCCAGCCAAACATTTACAATAAGTGCTGCAGGGGTACCAGAGGCAGATGGCTGCATTGTCTAAGTTGAGAGTCATGTAAATGCAGATGGTCTCGAGCTGATGATCACACCATCCTGAAAGTCAGTAAAGGTAATAGTAAACTCAAGTGAATCCTTTTACCAGTCTTATTGATTATCCTGCTATAACTGCCATGTTCTGACAATCCCATTCTCTATTCTGTATGACCCAGTTCATATCTTCTCTGTAATTGGTCATTAGGTTTTAAAGCCTATGTCAAGTGAACATTGTTAAATAATGGGAGGCCATTATATCTAATAGACAATATTTCCACAAAATATAATCACTGAACCATTCATTAGACTTAAGGTCTGAATTGAGATGAAAAAGGCGCAGTGATTATGATGGATTGCAGTGAGGTATGCTTCATTCCATGAGACAATACCTTGTATGCCAGGATGGGTAACCAATTCAATTATGTCAATTTAGGAAGTACAATTGCTTTGGGAAGATAAGGAACATACTTGAGAAATCCAGTGTGTTTTTGATGAAGGAGAGAGAAAAGAAAGCCTGCAGTAGGGTTAATTAGTTCATTGTTATTCAACAAAATAAGTTTAATTAAACATGTCATGATATGTACTCTGTTGATTCCCATAACACGTGTCGCGGCCTCTCAAAGCAGCTGCTGGGTGTGAACAAGCAGATTGATGCGGCTTTCCCAAACTGCTGACTTTTGAGGGAAGGGGCTCTCCAGATGGCAGGCCAGGTTTTGTTAAGCTGCATACATATGCAAGAGTATGATGTGAGGAAAAGAAAAAAGCGAATATTGAATGTTTTACTGTACATCTTTTGTTCTTGGCACCACGGACAGTTCCAACACCCAACTTATTTGTATTGCACTGAAGCACACAACACACAATGACAATTCAAAGTCACTGCTAACGCGCAGTACATCGTGCCTCACAGTACCTCACCCACACCACAGCACTTCATGGCTTGTGCCCAAAAGTGTGCATTGTCCTAAACTCATTTCTGGCCACCACTGTGCTTCTATAAATACACAATGTCTCCCATTGAGATGGACCCACTGTACTTCATGAGTACCTCACCATGTGGTATCTATAGTGACTCCTGCCCTAGTAGGAATGTTCAGCATATTATTAATTGAAATGTATGTGTATTCTGGATATTAAGAACTAATCTTCCACAAGAATAGAAAGGTGAATTTCTGGTCAGTGCTTCTAAAAGTGACTTGAATACCGTCACAGTATTGAGACTTAGGGTGAGGTAGACTTAAGTTTGGGTTTGTGTCATGAAATTCAGGTCCAGGCAGATTAGATTTGATTGAGGATTAGGTTATGTAGTAGTAAAGGTCCAGAAGTTAAAAAGTTCAGAAAATAAATGCAGGCAATAAAAGTGATAGTCAGATGTTATAGTTGCTTGTTTATCTTGTAGGTTAGTGGTTGGATAGACATAAAAAAGTATGCATGTTTATAGCATGTCTGCATCAGTAACCTGGTTCATGAGCCATGTTAATCAAAGTGATTTGAAACTTTGGGACTCAGCCTGGAAGTCGGTCTTTCTCTCTCTCAGTCCCCTATTCCACATGTACTAGCGGCGTGACCAAGTAACAGTTCTTCAAAAATCTCCTTCTTAGACATGATGTGCTGCACCAGTGGATTCAGCGTCGGGGAGAAAAAATTCTGAGTTCCATGGAGACCAAACCATATCATAGTAAGATAAAATAAATGTTGATTTTGGAAGCGGTTATCACCTCACTGCCTCAGTTGACCTCTCATGACTGCAGCCAAAAGCTTCACAATGAACTGTGTTGGACAACTGCAACAGCCTACAGTTCAGAGAGAGAAATAAAGGCAGTTAAAAAAAAGAAAAAAAAAAAAAGGTCAGAGAGTCAGTTCAATAAACTTCATTGCCCCAAGGTTTTGTTTTATATTGAAATGTAAATGTTATGCATATAATAATTGATCTTTCTCCGAATTACACAAAGCTCAACACAACCTCGGGCACATCTTACCATAATGCACAGACACAAAATTTTTTGAACCTACTACGCCCGACACAAACAGTACAAGTACATATATATATACATACATATAACATATATATATATATATATATATATATAACATCCATTTGCACATAGAGTTCATATGAGCATACATAAGAATACATAACTTCAAACATACTACATGTTGGGAGCTGATTTAAAAAAATGTTACCATTTCTGGTAACTAGTCATTTTACTGCAAGAAAATCTGAAAGCAAAGAAAACTTTTATTTTTTTCTGTCTCAGCTGACCTGTAAACTGCAGAGGAAAAAAAGCAAAACAGCACAAAACTGCCAACAGCCCCAGTGAAATAGAGAGGGCAGAAAACAAGTTGAAATGAACAATGACAAAGACTTTAAGATAAGGATCTTCCTTTTAACAGTTCATATTTTTGAATATAATTGGGTGTAGAACAGGTTGTATATATAGATGTGTTTGTGCTGAGGCATTGGTTACACATAGGCAACTTTAACTGCCGTTTGTACACACATGAGACATTTATTAATATGTTTACACTGGTCTCCGCTATCTCAGTGCTGTGCAGCACAAAGCTTCATTTGTCCTGAAAGGCCATCACTCATGCATTAATGGTGCATCACTGCCTAAATAACATTTCCCTTTATCGTTGCTAAAAGTCCGGCTTGGTCATATGTTTCACGAGAATGAAAAACACGAAACTGTAATTTGTTTCCTAAACAGAAGCCCAGATAATACAGTAACCACTTCTAAGCATCACTATCAGTGTCTGAAACTTAAGCTTCAAAACTAATATGGATAACAAAAGATACACTCAGACACACATACATAAATACCAAACAGTAAACTGCTGGGATCACGGAGGAGAGAAGCCATACATCCTTTGAGTTCATCTTGTTCTTTCAACGCTTGTTCCCCACCAAAACACACACATCGACCTTGATGCTAAATTTGCTCTGACAGTCTTAAACACTGCTGTGCATATGATATTTCTCCTTCAGCAGATGTAAAAATAAGTTAGTGTTGGTCTCTGGTTACATCTTTGCCAGTTATGGGAAAAATAATCGATATCAGATTAAAGTCAACAAGCCTGCAGAGGTGGTGCCAGCTAAACTCTGCAGAGCTGTCTCTTCAAACTGAGGATTGATCGATTAAAAACGACCTGAGGTCAGAACAGCTGGTTGTCTATCAGGTTGCAATTTTATTCACCTGGATACATATATGGATTGGTTAAGTTTAAGTAAAATAAAAAAAATCTCCATCAAAACTTTTATTGCCTAAATAATGCTTGATATTGCACCACTGGACTGCTTCTTGGGTTTATACTCAAGGAAAAAATGCATTTAGAGTTTTCACTAGTGATTGAGTAATTCTCAGTTTATTACTGCCTATATACTGTATAATCTTTTCTATAAGAGTAAAAACTTCCCTTGTATCTAAATAAACTGATATCCCGTGTTGAAACTAAAGTGACCCTTTGAATAGCCACCTCAAATTGTGGGTCTCACTGTGTTACAGTAGCTCTTGCTCTTTGTAACCTGCAGGTGGCATGGTGGAATGGCAACACTGAGGGCCAACTGCTGTGTCATCATCCTGTGTTACCAGCTAATCATCACTTCTGGCGCCAAGACACCAAAGAACTTTTATTTGAGGCCCTCAAATAATCCTCCTATCACCCCTCCTTCCATCACTCCCTCCATCTTTCCACCCCTTCCAACTGTGGCTAAAGCCAACCTCACCTGGACTCCTGTCAGCAGTTCTGGCAGTGATGATAACGTCTGTCAGGGACACAGTGAAGACTGAGAGAAAGATGAAGAGAGGAGAGAGAGAGAGTGTGGAGAGTGAGCAAGAAGTGGCCAGCTGTCTGCTGTTTTGGTGCTAACTAGGCAAGAAAGGACACTGCAACCTTGATGGTAGCAGATGGCGCCTCCTCTAGTGAGAGGGTAATGAGGCATAAAGGTTGGCTGATGGACTGTGTTCTGCTTATCTACACCTCAGGGTTGAAACAACGCACCTTGACATTTTTGCTGGGGACAGGTGGAGATCTGGCCAACAGCAGTCCCTCTAGTGGTGCCACGGCTTGCATGGAACAGGACATATTCAGGGCCAAAGTATTTCGAACTGAAAGTTTGATGGGTTGTCTTGCCATCGGTAATGGTGAACAGTGATGGATGGGGAGTGCAACCACTGTAGATGATATAGTGGACTGATGATCTGTGAGAGTATGGTGGCAAATTCATGAGCGACATTAGTGAACATGTCACACCATCAAGGCCTTGATGGAGGTTGCTGTTGGTTTAAGGACTGTTCAGTGGAGACTTGTTGTTAAGTGTGCAATAATCAGGATATGATAAATCTACTTTCAAAAATACCTTGTTATGAAAATAGCTTAGTATTACAGTTAACATTCCTCGGTTGAATTCTGCTCTCGAAAAATAATTAAGTACTCAATTAAGGTGCTAAAAATTAATTTTTGTTAATCTTTGATTAATACTATTTAGGTAAATAGGATTCTATAGATGACAATATGAAGACCATATTTCACATAATTTCTGCAATTTGTCTGTGATTTTTTCACACACAACTGGTTTAACAAGGAAAGCTACGGTTACTATCACTTAGGTTTGATTTTCAATGTACTCCCGAGTCCACATGTTATAATAACGACGCTCCAAATGGTACTCCAGAGAGGTCAATAGGGTAACAATCAGGTAGGCTATTAACAACTTATCTATGAAAAGAAAACAAAAAGCGACCCATAAAATTAAGGCCCAAACTGCCTGTTTAAACGATAAAAGGTTACAGACTGAGTTTGTGTTGCTGTAATGCATTACACGTTCACTGTTTTTCCAGTGCAATGAGGACTTACTGGGGACATCACTTTTGTCTTACGTCTAGTTTGATTGCCTGTTTGATTGTCTGGTCATCTGTGTTTTGCACAGGTAGATCTATTTTATAACAGTGGCACCCATTCTGTCACCTGACTGATTACCTTAGTGAGTGCAGTGTTTTGATAACTGGAAGGACTACCTGAGCCTTTAAAATAAAGTTGTTAGAAACTAGTTATCCTTTAAGAGTACAGTTTGAGTTCATGAAGTCTTGTTGGTGTACTTCCATTTTATGCTACTTTATACTCCTATTCAGTTTCACTAGCAAATATTTCTTTCCAGTCACTACATTTATTTTAAAATGGTAGTTACTAAAGCCCTTATAGATTATAGATTATATAATAAATTTGTAAATATGATGCTTTCTTACAGATTAAATGACCCAACAGTATATAAGCAGTTTAAATTCTGTTTAAACACCAATACATAAATTATCAAATCATGTTAGATACTATAATTTAACATCCAGTAACTGAGGCCCCCTCTACTTTCTTTTGATACTTTAAATTACATTCTGTTGAGTGAATACAAGACTTGCAGTGGAGTATTTTACATTGTCATACTTGTTACTTAGGTAAAGTCTGAATATTTCTTTCAATAGTGCCGCGACTATGAATGCGTTGTTAAGGGCATTTCCTGTCGAAAAATAGTAATTAACGTCAGTCATTTCCTTATCCAACTTCCTGCAACAATTACTTGCCTGCTGGTCATCAGTTTTTGGTTTCTAATTCTGGTGGTGTCTGATCCAACCTAAATGCTCTCCTTATCAATAATTAGAAACATCATTTGAATGTGCCTTCCACAGGCCCTTTAATAGAGCTCTCCCTGCTGATTGGAGCTCTAATCAGCGACTCAATGCTGTAATTGCAGTACACATAAAGAGAAATACAGAGAGGTGTTTTAGTGAGTATTACAGGGAAGGCAGAGTGCAATTTTTTCATTTCTGGCTGACAAATTGTGTTTGATTATACTATTAATGTTATGTATGTTAACTGCTTGAACTTATGTTGTTACAACCAAGTGCAACTTTTATGATCTTTTAAGTAAATTCCATGAATGAATAGAAAATTAAACATGAACAGAAAACAATTTATTTGTATATTTATTGCATCTCAACAGTGTTTGTGGTCATTTCAAAAGACACAGTCATGACAATAGTGGGTGAAATGATGCCACTCTGTTTTGTAATGTGCTTTGTGTGCGGTCCATCTCTCTTGAGGGGCTGGATGGAGTATCGACAGTCTATCCATGGGAGGTGTTACCTGCGAGAACATACCAGGTGCAAACTCCACAGTAAGACCACAAGCTGTAGGGGGTTTATTAAGCACCCATAGTAATCCACCTCAGCCCTCCCGCCTCCTCTGGACATACAAATGTGTAAATAAATAGGAGCGATTGCGCTGGCTTTATTAGTTTACTTGAGTATTTGGCGGGGTTTTACAACAGCTTTAGCAAGATTTGAGTGAAAACGCATTCATAAATGAGACATGTGGTGGGTGAGATAAATTATAGGCACGCCACTTTGTGGATACTTACACATTACAATAAATATGAACCTGTTCTTGTGATGAAATAGCTTCTTTAGACATATATAATGATAGAGGATGAATCAAACCTTCCCACATTGTCTCAAACCCCCAAATCTTTAAGCACCAGAAGATCAAACAGCTTCATAAGAATCCTTATTGAAACATCTGTATTACTTTATTGAAATTGTGTGGAGTTGTGTAGTATGTCTGTGTGTGTGTTTACTCATATTACTCACAATTTGGGGACAAACATCCTTCGGTCATCCATTCAATATAGGGACTCATTTATTATACTGAAGAAGAAGTTCTTGAGAATACGCGAGCATACATGTGAGGAATCAAAAACTGTTTCCATATCCAAATATTGTGGCGAACTAAGCAGCTCAATGTCACATTAGCCGAAGGCCAGTATTCGAGTGTTTTCATCGTACTGTTTAATGTACAAAAACAAAAATCAAATGTCATTGCAGATAATGGACGGGATGTGTATCTATGTACTCAGGCACACAAACACATACACACAGGGCAGGAGAAAGAGAGAGATCACGAGCCTCTTCCTGTACATGCACATTTCCATCATCTTGCCAAGATGCCAGCAAACAAACCGTGTTTACTGACATGACACAACGCACAAATGCCTTTTCTCCAAACAGTTGTTGTGGACATCCTTTTTTTAATCACCAGCACAGGGCAACAGAATATTGCTGGCGAAATGCTATGGTATTTGCTGAGAGACTCAAGCGGTTATTATATTCCTCTTAGTGCAAGATGCAGAAAAAACCGTGGAGAGGAACAGAGGAGCTAAAGCCCTTTTGGGAATGTTAAACCAGCCATTACATCAGGCATTAACAACAGCATAGTTGGTCAAAATATTTGTTGGTTTGTCTCAGTGCCTCAGTTCAAAGGGATGTGAAGACATTCACCTGCTGACACTGAAAGTTTACGGTATAACAATCGCACATATACTCACAATGTGATTGGTAAGAAAAACACTCTGTGGTTCCACCATCTAATTTACCCAACTTCTGATGAACTTAGTAGGTGAGATGTGAAAGGGCATGCAAAGACCATGATGTGTAAAACCCTTCGATTGATAGTGGTCCTTATGCTTCCATAAGCTACTGGCTTTAAACCAAATTACATTTATGGAATGATTGACTTGCTTTGTCATGTCAGTCACTCATATATAAGCTGCATGAAAACAACAATTTTGAACGATTCTGATGACAGCCTTTTTGGTTGATTACATAATTGATATAAAACATGGTGGCAGGCCCATTAGAAAAAAGATGTACCAAAATGTCATAGATTGCTATCATGGTGCTGATCCCACTGCATGCCCGGGCAGATAACAGGGCACTTACTCAGGAACACACCAGTTCTCGGTGTCCCCACCAGTGGGGTGACCAGGTATCACAACAACCATTCTGAACATCCCATTCACCTGTGTGCACACTATGTAAATCTGCACTTTCCTAGGTCCTCCCTGTCCTGTGGTATGTGGTTATAGTTGGGCTGACTGAATAGGGACAAACTTAAATACAATAGGTGTCAAAAGTGATTAACTAATGTCCAACAGATGCCTAATGAATAAATCATATTTATCAATCTCTTCTAGTCACCAGGAGAATAACAACCCAGTGGACAGAACTTATCTACAGTGGGTTGTGACTGGCAAAACCCTACCTAATTTACATTTAGACAAAAAGTATAGTGCAAACACTTTTTAAAATTACTTTGTACTGCTTCATAACAAGGAATAACAGCTTGCTTGTGCTTCTTTGGGTTCAAGCAGTGCATTTCTTTACATTAAACTATTTGAAAACTTACTGTCACAATTTTTAACCCCGCAAACAACTGTTCCCAGATCATGTTGTACCTCAGCAACAAAGCAGCAAAATCTAATAATAAAATGCAACATACTGTACCTTTATTTTACTTGACTTTTAACTGTTGTTTGACATGTCGGTGGATTAAGCAAGCTAAAATGCAACTGTAAAACTAATAATTAAACTGTTTTAATTTGACTTTAAAAAGCTTCAAATTTTACACTGGATTTTTAATTACAGCGCCCCCATCAGGCCAAACAGATTGAATGTGATGTTGTTTAAGAAAAACAAGCTAATAGGAATTTAGTTTTTAATGTGAACATATCAACAGAGTAGATTCATTACGTGTTGTCATCGTTCCGTTGCCCTGTTACAGTACATTTAGTATCTCCCTGGTAGGATCACTTCTGTCCCCTCCTCTCAGGCAGCAGAGCCGCTATAGAACTCTACACAGGGCTCCACGCTCTAGCATCCGCCTCTGATCCACCACATCCCACGATGGGATTCAGCGTCCGAGTTTACACAATAGCGCACATCACCAACACTAGTGCATTAGACCTGGCGCGCGCGGCTGCGAGAGGCTGGTGTGAGCTTCAGGTGCATACTGCTCTGCTCGTGCATCCACTTCAGCCCGAGGCGCTGCATTGCTTTCGCCTCTCAGTGCGTAAGCCACGCTTCTCGTTTTGTTTTTTTTTCGTCAGGGCCCCACGAATGAATGCTTGTCGATCGATGGTGAGCAACTGCTGGTGCAATGATGCATTTATAACGGAACCCCTCTGTGACGAAGGGTCACTGAATTCACTGAATTCAGAACCATGAACCAGTTACCAACTGATCTTCAATCGTTTTTTCTTTTTCTTTCTTTCTTTATTTTGCGTTATTGAAGAAAAATAAGGTGAGCAAGTAATTGTTAACTCAACTAAACTACAAGAATTTCTTTAATCTCCCTTGTTCGGTGTTGTCGCGCAGGATTCACGCCATGCTTGTACGATCTGACAACGGTGATCAGTAAAAACAGACAGACAGAACGTCTTTATTAGTCTCATTATTGTCTCACGTGTGAATCACTAATATAAAGTGGAAGTTTGAGATGGTGGTCAACGGATTCCCTATTGGTTAATGATAGAGGTAAAGTTAAACCTCTTTTCCGGTACCGCTCTGCATCACGCTCAAGGGTTACGCCACAGGACCATTTGTTAGATGATGTCAAGTTCAGACGGACGAGGAACCCCCACCCCGCCACCCTCACCTGCGGGACAGCGGAGTTAAGTGCCTTGCTCGGGACAGCTAGACGTGTTGGCCGACAGGTGTTTAAAGAGCATTACCACGTATCTCCCACTTCGCCTCCGTGGATTCAGACCACCGACTTTCCGCCCCCCCACACACACACACAGCCCCTTCACGGTTACTACCTTTCCTCAAAAAACAAAAAAACAAAAAAAACAAAACACACGCACACAGTCACCGGGGCGTAAAAACCAGGGAGACACCCGTGTAGCCCCCTGGTAACTTGTAGTCTTGATTCTCCTTTAAATTTCCCCGGCTGAATTTCTCTGCCTCTACCATCATCAACAAGCAGCGCTGCTTCTTGATGTTAATGATCGGGAATCGCATGCGCCCGGCATTGGAATTACTGCGCAGCAAGAATAAGTTGGACATCGTCTGTCTTCACTAAAAGAAAAACACACACATAACATAAGTATGTGGTGTGCAGAATAAGAAAGAATAAGTGTTTTTTGCGCGTCTGGTTGTTCCCCCTCGTTGTGGCCGTGGTGTGCGCCCAAGGTAGTGAAAGGGTCGGAGGACCTCACTCATTTACTAAGTGTGACAGTGTTACAGACGGCATGGAAAATACTTTACGGTCCAAAGAGTATCTCGCATTTAAAGCTGCTGTTCTCTCTTTCTGTCTTCCATAGTGCCAGTGTCAATGACCCTAGCAATATGTCTTTGGTTAAAGACGGTGGATAGACTGTTGAAGTTATGACATACATTGAGGCCAGATTTCGGAGGTGAAATCAACTCGTATTATCACCCAAACTCTACTCGAGTTTGAGCCTTGTCAGCCTGTGTAATAGTACAGTGTTTAAATCAGTGCGACAACCGCAGATAACTCAATTATTTTGCAGTTTCGGAAGTAAGAGGGCCAGTTGTGTTCGGCATCTGCAGGTGCCACAGTCTGTGTCATTCTGTGTGTGATACAGTCGGGGCAAAACGTGTCAAATCAACACCGGAATACCGACTTTACAATGGGTGGGGTGGGGTTCCAGGGTGGTGTGGACGATAAAAATACACCAGCGCTTTTATTTGAATGAAAATCACTACTGGAGAATAAAGGTGGCTGTCAACTCCCAGTGCGCATCATTGGGATTCAAGACAAATAGATGCCCCAGTCTTCTTATCCTGCCTTTTTATCAACGCTCCGTTCACTGTGGTGGACGTATGTTTTTAGTGCTCGGTTTTGGTTTGATGTCAACAACTTTTAGGAAGTGCAGCACTGTCTTGCAGCTCAGCGCATCTAATCACCGAAATGAACACACCGCATAAACTATTACCCAGCTGACAACAGCTAAATTCACAAGTGTCTGTGTTCCATCACGCACACGTTAGTAACCGTTTCTCGTGAATATTTGATGAATCACACAGAAATTGCACTGATGTACTGTATTTCTGTTGCTTACCCGTTTGTTTTGATCATCCCCAGGTCCTCGGTTGGAGTAAAGATGAATATGAACACCATGAAGTATAGACATGGTATGAAGTCAATATAGTGAAGTAGGCCATTATCACCCCTCACGGCAATAGATTCCCCGTTCTGTACTAATGACCAGTGCTATGCATAAACCACCAGAAATACCCTCCCAAACCATAAACCCCTCTCTATTGCGGGTCTGCAATGTCCCTTACCGGATCACTGGCATGGACTGTGGGTTTGAGCTCAAGGCAACAGTCTCATCTTGTTTGAGGGCTGATGGCATGAACTGAAACCTCTGTGGGGTTTTGGAATTGATTGACATAGTTGGACGATTGTTTTTGGTCTCCTAAGGTGATTGCTGCTTAATTTGTTACACACAGCCAGAGCATCACCCTTCACAATTATCAGTGATTCAAGGAATACAAAGTTAAATCTGAGTCATCTAAGTAAATGCCTCTTAGGAAGGATTGTAGTGCAGGGCCAAGTCTCAACCCTAGACAGTATTTCATACTGACATGCATGTTCTTCACAAGAAATATTTTACATTTAGATTGTCACGGCTGGTTTGTAAGTGCTTTACTAAAAATAGTGACATTAGCAGAACTTGAGAGCTGTGGATGTGAGAAGTGGAATTGGTTTGTTTCATGCGTGCACACTCCTAGTGATGAGATGTTAGGAGCGCTACCACAGTTTACAGAAAAACACAGGCTACATTTACCACCATGAAAGGTCCTAGTTGACAAGTTGAGCATTGTTATTTATGGTAATATGCAGATTTGATGAGATTCATTATCATTTGTTATTTTTTATTTTATTTTTATATTTTTTGTCCTTTTGTAACTATCTCCTCCTGGTGGTTGACCTTTACTGTTGGGTTAGCACATTTTTCATTTTGCAACTGCTTATGCTTCATATCGTGATTGGTTAAAGCACTCTGTGTGCTGCTGTTGCGGATTGTTTAGCATTACTATATGATGAGTCCGTCGTGATGTCGGGAATGATTACATGCTGGAGTATTTTGGCGCTGACACCAAAGGCTGTTGCTCGTATTGTTATCTTTGTGCTCCTGTAGAATATGTTGATGATTCGAGATAAAGGGGAAATGATGCCCATGTCTGTTTCATGTATTTCCACAAGTCTGCACAACCATAGACACACACACACGGCAGGATCACAGAGCCCTCCACAGTGGCCTTGAATTCCTAATTAAAGGCAAATTTTCCCTGTGTAACCAATGCAGGAGCTTGAAAGCTGCCTTACATTGGGTTTGTGTGTGTGTTGTGTGTGTGTGTGTGTGAGTAACTGCAAGTTTAGTATGTGTATTATAAGTATACATGGGATGTATGTCCAGGAATCAAATACAAGTATTATGTAAGATGTTAGTATCTATGTACACGTAATGTGGTGGTCGTTATTTTAATGTTAAGTGACCACACAGTTGAGCTAAGTAACAAATAAATGTTGAAATATTTGGGGGGGGGTAGGAAGCTTAGAGCAGAGAGTGAAATCCAAAACAGCATGAGAAAATAGGGCACAAGTAAGATTTAGAGGCATGATGTTGCAAGCATATGATATACAGTAGTAGTCTTAGTAGTACATGTCCTATGTGTCTGTAGTTTGTTGTGTTTTGTTTACAATTTCCTCCACTGCTACCATTTCCTTTGGGCTACAAATTTTAGAAAAAAAAAAAAAGTTATCCCCCCGGAGTTCATCAGGGCTGAGGTTTATATTCACAAACATGACGACACACATGGCCAAGGGACCCCCCCCACCCCCCCGCACACAAAAAAAACCTGCACACAAAGCCAGTGCCATGCAACTCTTTGATCATCCCATTCCTTTGTCAGGTTTGGCCCACTAAACACCCTCTAATGTGAAAGGGGAGTCATTACCACCTGACCCGCTGGAGTCTCATGAAAAGAAGAGGCCACATGTGTGCGTAATGGTTTCAGCATCTTTGATCTGCTCCCCTTCCTATAAATGTAACCACTTTTCAGGATAGCAGCTGGTGTAGAAGCACTTTCCTTTCTTCCATTTCCTCTCCCCCATCTGGCTCTCTGTCTGCCACTTATTTTGGTGCGAGGATAGAGCCACCCTGTGTACTTTCCTTAGAGAACAGATAAGGCACAGGGTTGAGTATAATGGAGAGATGTCACTGAGGAATTTATCTAACAGTGCCCTATTAGCCATGAGGGCAGAGTGGTGCATCCATGCTTTGGTTTATATACTCTTTTTGCTGCTCTGTTTAAGGTCACATTAAAAGCAGACACATTAACAGGTAATAACTTAGTATATAAGCTCTTTAATTCCTGCAGGGGCCATTAAAATAAGAAACTGTGAACAGGTTTGTCTTAAACCATCTGTTTTATCACTTTGTTACCAATGTCACAGAGCAGAAACCCATTTAGAAACACCACAGGCCTGTAGCTGACTTTAGATGAATCACCAAACTAGGTATGCAAGCCTTCAAGCGTGAGTGGCCCAGAGGACATGAAGTCCCCTCTGCTACTGGTCACAGAAGCAGTTCTGATGTCCAAAAGCAAAGCAGGGACTCAAACATGTTGCAGGGCTTTACCCTAAAGCCTCACCGTAGACTAGCCTCTAGTAGAAGTTAGTAAGTAAGGACTGTTTAGCTGTACAATGATTAAAATTGTGCACCAGTAGCTGGCTTTCCTGAGTCATATAACGTGTAAAACTACATTACATGTCACTTAGGCCTGGAGCCAGACATGTGATGAGGAAGCTGTGGCTGGTGTTCATTACATTCCCATGAAAGGTCACTTGTTCCAGGGTGTTGGAGCCAAAGTCCCAAGCCTTCGAGGGTGAAAAGGGATAGGATAAGATTGTGTAAGACCCAGGGGTCAAATTTTTCACCTCTGTGTATATGACAGAAGGAGACAGCGAGAGAGACAGCGATAGATAGGAGAAAGAGTGCTGACATTAACAAGTTGCCATGTGGAGAGCCAACAGTGGTGCTGGTGTTGGAGGGAAGGTCATGTACCTAGTGCTGCTGAGGGTTCATTCTGTGTGACTCAGAGGTGGACATACAGATAGGGACACACACACTGAATACCAATGTCATGTTAGACATTCAACCCAAGGCAAGTGGCTTGGCAAGCCTTAATTCATGCGCTGGTCAAAGGAAGAATGGGAGATACTGCATGTAGGCATGTAGAGACGTTGGTTGGTTTCTCTCTTTTTCTTTTCTCCCAGCAATTATCTTATGTGCACTTTCTCCGCTGCCGTTTGAGTCTCAATGTTTGCTTTTGTTTGAGCTCCTGAGCACTTGAATCCTAAGCCAACAGTTTTCACAGGGGAAGAAATACTCCTGTCTGAGGATGAACTAAAGTTCTTATCCTCATCCAAAAGGCAGAAATACCATTATTGATGCACATAAAGGTCAAGAGGAGCTTATTGATTGTTGGAGGAGGACTGTGAAATTCAGAGCCCCCCATTTTAGTACCCAGTTATTTCCACCTCTCAGCAGAAGATATACCTGATGGGATGTCTGCTGTAAATGCATCAAAATTGCACTAGCCTTTAGGCCTATACTATATATTATACAGATGTGATACATCATAATGGATGTTGGCTGAAATGCAAGAGATTATTGCTTGGCATATGATAATAAAAGGGGAAAAAAAGGATGTGGAAGCACTTATGAGGTATTGCATAATATCTCATCCGGATCTGAGAGCTTTAAAATTATGTTAAGTCTGCATCTGCAGTTGTGTCTGAATCTATTTAACAGCTGCCTTCAATATTCTGTTGCTGATATAGGCAGAACTGCAAATTGATGAGCAGTTGACATCAGCTAATAAGTTGACTTGAAATAAGTCAATATGATTTAAATATGTTTTCATGGCATTCAAACATTTAACACCCTGTATATAATGGCAATGATGAGGAAAACATCACCTTAATCATCTCATTGTAATGTTAATGATATTCATCAATAGAGGAATCACATAAATAATCTTTGAAGATAATGAATGCGACTTCATTTTGTCTTCTTGAAGAAATACAGCGGCACCATTGTCTCTTTTGTCATCGCACACACACTTTTGTCTGGCTGGGTTTCACCAAAATAATACACGTGGCTTGATCACTGCAGTCTTTGTCAGTAACTCCTGCACCACGATGGTTGCATGGTAACTAATGAGAGTGTAGAAAGGCAATGTGTGAAGATTCACAGACTGAAAAAAAACCCAAAAAACATTCTAATTGCAGGGGGAAATAAATGAAATGTGCTAAACTCAATTATAATGTGTGAATCTATGAAGACACTTATCTAACTTTTTTGTCCAATAGTAAAATGAACTGTCATTAAAATGATATCCAAGCTATATTTAAAACTCATAACAAGCTAATGAGCAAATGGGGATTGACCTCAGTCCCAAGACGTAATCCTGGGTGATAAAGTATTTAGCAGACAAGTACAGTGTAAGATATTAATGTAACATAGACCCAAGAGCTATAGTTGGTTGGTTTGGATATTGTGTAGCACAAGGAGAGGCTGAAAACAAAAATTAACACAAGAATGGTGTTTATTTTCCAAATGTGCAGTGGTTATTTGTACTAATCAAATTCTTGAGTTGGCTGGGGTAATCATAGAACTCAAAACTACTGCATTTTACTACTGCAGTTTTAGTTAGTGAAGGTCCCTTGGAGTGACTCTTCCCCTTTCTTGTTCACAATCTATATTAAGTCCACTATGGACATACTTGTGCACTGCTCTAGTGAGGATGTACACTGTCTCTCTGTCTCTTATGTACATACACACATTCACAAATCTTAATCCCCTGCTAGTCTTCTATCATAGTTTCTCATAAACTGGTATGTTAACATAGCCTCCAGGAAAGTAGCTGTTCAAATTACGTAATGGACAGAGGAGAGACAAACTCGACCAGGGTTCAGCGAGGATTTGACTTGGTGCTGTAATGGAGAGAGCTAGCGCGCGATATAATGTATGAAGAAAGCCAAGCCTCTAACGATAACAGTATTGATTTATTTCCTCTCCTCAGGAATAGATGATACATCAGTCTGATTTAAAATACATAGTGGAGTCATCTCATGGCTCCTGTTCCAAGACAATTTCATTACAAATTGGCTTGAAAAGGATTTAAAATAAGGGTACCATTTAACTTATGATGCAGTGCATTAAGAGAAGGGATTTCACTGCATTGTTAGTAACTGCATGTGGAAAGTTAACGTTAAGCCCAAAGAAAACTGACAGAATAGACATTAAGGATACAACTGTCATGTAAAAATGCATGTTAGTTTTTAAGATGAAATAACAACTTAACCATGTCCTTCCTGTTAGTAATATCAACTTAATGTACTGACACTGTTCAGATTCCGCTGTCTGTAAAACGGTAGAAATGACTCAATCAAGAGTTACACTAGAAGAATCTCACAATCTCAAAGGAGGAGACTAATTTCCATTATTTAAATGTGCCGTGCAGAAATTTAATTAATCATCCATGCAGCACAAGCATGAATACTGTTAACTTTTACCATGTGTTGACCAAACCTTTAAACCTAAAGCATTGTCTGATTTTGATTCTTTTGGTCACAAAACATATTATCACATATTATCAACTGACAGAGTGGGTATAGTCAATGTGTTACACATCCAACAGACACAAAGCAAAGCAACATTAGCATTAACTTTGAGTCGTGTTTCTGGCTACCCATGAATGAAAGTAAAGGTCAGTTCTGTGTAGGATTGACACTGAGCCCACGCGTTGCTTACATGGTTGTGCACATTTGTACTTGTACACTGGTGTGTCTGTGGTGACTCTGCAATTACACCACCAGAACATTAGCTTGTGGTGGTGGTGGGGCTTTTATGCCTGTTGAGTTTCTTCATCTACTTAATGTTGGAGTTGTGTAACTCCAACATTAAGTAAATACATTAGTAGAGCTTTGAGCAGCCCACATAAAGACATGATATGTAGAAATTGTTTTGTGTGATCTAATATTTCCAGGGGAAACTTCTTGTCTTTTCAGTCCTTTATTTATTATGCTTTGATGCATCACACCCCTAAAGTGCCAAAATATTTCCAGCCCACTCTGTTTAATTTTTTATAAGCCTTTAATTAAATCATGTCTTTTCCACCTGGCTTCCTCTTTCCCACCTTAAGAGCTTGGCAGTGACCTGCTACGCTTATCAACAGATTCAGCCAAAAACAGAAAAACATGGAGCATATACTGAAAGCTGTATACGTTACCTAGAAATATATAAGATACAGCAACCTTTCTGCAGAGGAAAGTCACAGGGGATGGTGGAGGGAGTGGGTGAATTGTGTGAGTAGAGCACTGAAACAAACTGTGCTCCAACTTGCATTATTCATGCCAGTAGGTTTAGATACATATGCCTCCCTATAGAGTCTTAAGTAATCCATTTCAATTACACTCATTTGCCACTTGAATGCTATAAAAGAACAGTCATTAACTGGGTTGTTTGTATATTGAAAAGAGGATTTTTATATTACCAGTGACAATGCGTAACATATGGTTAGGTGTTTGCCCATTAGCCGAGCCAATTAACTAAATGTAAATGATGATGAAGGTGGTGGTTGTGTCACTGGGATGATGATGGCGATGGTGATCCTGATGATAAAATATGGGGTTAAACAAGAAGTGTTTTTTATAACCCTCTTAACATGGAAGAAAAAGGAAACTCAGATAAGCAACAATAGATGTTGCATTCCCTTTTATGAGGAGAGCTGTAGAGCACACACTCTGTCTCTGCCATGATAGTTCATGTAACAACAGTCATTGCTCTTAGTGTGGGCACAGCCATAAGTCTTGCCATTTTGTTGTGTTATTCACAGCGCTTTATCGATTTCCCACTGAGTTTGGTGTGAGTTAAACATTTAAAAATAGGAATGTACAAGAATGACATACATGAATGTTCAAGCATACATGTTTCAGCCTGTGAGTCAAACACATTTTGCAAAGCATTATCATCAAAGCAACACTAGGCAAGTGTACTTCTGCAGGACTGAAAGCTGCCTGTTGTTAATATTGTCTAGTTCATATCCTGGAGCCATAACATAGGAGGCGTTATCAAATCTAGCTTACCCCTCTGTGCCAAAGACCTCCATTGTTGAACTATATTAAAACATGTAAATGAGCCACTGTGGGTGATATGTTTCTTCATTATGATTAACATGAGTGTTGCAATTATGGGGTAGATCCCACATACACTGGTGCACCAAGTCTGTATTAATTGACTGAAAATAGTTCCAAATAAATTAACTATTTACTCCTATAGCATGTACTAAAAACATGTCTGTCTGTTCAGCTGATCAGCCCACGTATACCAGTTCCAAAATTGTCATTTTGACCGAAATACAGTGCAAACATTATCAGAAAGAGATTATTGAAGAATATCATAACTTGATTGCAGAACTGGAGCCCCAAACTCTTGACAAGTACTTACTTGGTCAATAGGCATGCTAACTGTTGGAAACAAACTCAATAAGATGTGGCAAAATCCAAAACACTAAGGATGACAGGCAGTCAGTCAAAATGTAGGCAGATGGCCATGTAAACAGGTACAGACAGCAAGTCAGGACAAGCAGAATGAAGGCTAGAACAATTCAGCAACAAGACAACATGGGCAATCTGAACAAACTGTGAGTTATCCTCCATATACAGTATTTCAGAGCTAATTGCAAATGAGGTGCAACTGGGTGAACAGGTGACTGGGTTAGGGTGTCAAACAGGACTGAGGGATGGCACATCTGAAAGAGGTTAGTATTCAGAACACAGGGAACAGTGAGAGGGACTAGAGGCAGAGGAGGGAGGAGAGGTAGATGGAGCAGCTGTCGCCATGACAAGATTACCACAGGTTTTTATGCAGTCAAAATCTCATAAGCTCTATGTACAAAGATGTCTGGGTAAATGGTGACTGAAGCGCTAGGCCGCCATTATTTCTGTTCTCACTGCAGGCAGCTCTTTAAATCTTATCTGTTGTTTGTACAACAGGTTTCCTCGGTTGTCCAAACTTTTTGTCTTTGTATTCTGTGAAACACTCTTTAAATGTACTTTCTCTCATGTTCCAGCATAGTGTGCATCCTTGCTCTGTTTAATTTCTCAGGATTGTGTTCATTATTTGCTTCTCCTACTGTTTATCTAACTCTCTAAGTGTACAGTGGGGTCGAAAATTCTGAGACCATTTTCCCATTCACTTGAATGGGAAATTGCCACCAGCAGGCCAAAATTAATACTTATCCCGTAACTTAAATTATCTCCTAGATTTTCTTGTTACTCCAAGTGTCTACATAACCATAGGATGAATTGTCATGAAATGTGATACAAGTATTAATTTTCCCCCCAGGATGTATTGTAATAACTTTACTTAATGTCCCAGTTGTCATCCACCTCCACTATAATTTCACTTTGTTCATTACTTTGTGTGTAACGCTAGTTAGCAAATGTTAGCATGCTAACACACTAAACTAAGACAATGAACATGGTAAACATCGCTATCCTTTATAACCATCCTTTTTCCTGGGTATACCTCAGCCTGGCTTAGTTTAACACTCTTGTGGGGTTTTTCCTGTAAAAGAAATCGAGTAGATCCAATGAAGAAAATATGTGGGAGAAAACAACTATCCTAAAACTGGAAATTCAGCTATGACTGTGTTTTGGCAAAACAAGCTCTCTAAAGCTGACTCCATTAAGGCAAACTAAGAACCCTGCAGCATTTGTTTGCTGTTTCTGAAGTAATTCATCATCTGTTTGATTGTGGTAATCTGAACACTTACTACTTTTTTGTTTCTCTGACATACACCCATCACAGTACACACACATGCACACACACTGTCATAGGGAACCAAAGATGTACTGCTTAGATCATTATTAATGTTACAGACACTACTTATTGTACAATTAACATAACACAGCTCTAAATGTCAGGGGAAGGAAGGCGTGTAATCAATTCCCCCAGGTTAAACAAGCTCACTAGTTAGGCATCTGATTCACGGTTGCCTGTGACAGTGAATGATGGGGTGGATGTTTAGCCAACAGACAGCAGCCCATTCCCTGCAGCTGTAGGTCTAAGTCTTAAACAGCAGCATCTTGTTTTGTTGTCAGCAGGCAGAGCGTGGGGAATTGACGGCATATTGCCGCTGTGCCATTCGCTCATTGCAGGGCAATAATTTCCACACCTGTCCTGTGTCAAACCGGTGTTGCTCTCTTCTGTTACATTTGCTCCCTCAGTTTCTCTCTCTCTCTCTCACACACTCGCTCTCTGTCTCTGATGGTCTCTCTCTCACTCTCGTGTACTCTCTGCCTGTTTGATAATGATACAAGGCTGGGGCCCTGCTGCAGGGGGGATTAGACAGAGTTACAAATCGAAGTGGGTTAATCGGCTGGGCTACCATTTCAGGAGGCATCTCTCTGTTCACTTGCCCCACTGCTTTATTTTGTGAGTTGATGTTCACACTCACCTGCTCAAAGTTTTGGTTTAGCTGTTGTACCAGTAACACTTCCTCACTGAACTTCACTTGAACTTCCACATGATGAACAACAGTATGAAGCATGACTGCATATATATATATATATATACACATACAAGACATGTACAATCATGTGCTGTTTTGATGAAGGTGGTGGAGAGCATCACATCTAACACCATGGTCCAAAATCTTCCATAGGTGTTCAGTTGAGTTGTAGATCTGTTGACTGTGAGGGCCACAGTACATCATTTTCATATTCATTAACATATTTAGTGACCCCTCATGTCCTGTGCATGGGGGCATTGTCATCATGTCTCTCCACTTCACCCACCTGTACATCTTCATAGACTTACACACAGATATGTCATCCTTATAGACATATTAGGAGTGGCCTGTGACCTGACCATACTGAATTGTCAGTATCAATGTACGAATCAGTGGCTTTTAGCAGTGGAGCCCCTTCACCGGTGATCGACAGAGCCATGTCAGCTCAGCTCTGATATATGATACGTTACTTTGTGGTTAAAAGATTACTGAAAGACCGAAAAATCTACAGAATCATTCATAATTAGATAACTAACTTTAGCTTTGTAGGCTACTGAAGTGAATGTGACAGTTTGAACCAGCAGCGCTGAACATCATGGCTTAGGAACAGCCATGCCATGTCTAAATGGTGTATAATAGAGATGACATGAGAGATCGGTGAGGGTCAGAGAACTGGGGATTTGACTTCATGTCTTTTCAGCCTTAGCAGTAACTGAGTCATCACTGGTGAGTTTAACTAGAATGATCAGTTTTTCAGAAATATATTGTTTCCCACACATTCAAACATTCTACTGCTCCAGCCTTGAGTGTATAAACATCTCTGCTCTGTGTTGTGTAGCGGGGATAACACTCATCACTGTGTGGGGCCTATTTTTAGATTGTTAATCAAGGTAACATGTTCAGACTGACACACTCAGTATGATATCCCATAAAGTGTGAGTAGAGAGAGATTGCTTCATTTCAGCTCATCAATCCGCAGTGACCTAACAGAGGTCAAAATGATACGTGTGTTTGTGTGTGTGTGCAGGTTTGTGTATATGGTTCATTGTCTGTTGTCAACAAACACTGCCTCAGCCCCAGGCTCTAGCATAGGGTAGTGATACAGAGCCACTTATCCATACCTGTATGTACACCACAAAACTAGTCATAAGTATTCCAGTTCTGCTTTAGGAGAGAATAAATGAGTCTAAATAAAAGTTGCCTAACTCCAGTAAGTCAGAATGGCCACATTGCATGTTTTTTCTTTAAATGGTTGTAATGGGAAGACACCCCAATGAAAATATAGTTTGTATGTAGTGCCAAATATGTCATAATGGTTACATCCCTACTCTACCACAGACTAGTATTATAGTGAGTCTAAACAGGTGTGGCCTGTGAGCATTGTTAGGGAGCATTTTCAGAAAGTTACATTTTTATGGGTTTGATAATGCCAGTGTTAATAAAAGGCTAAAACAACAAATGAAATGCTTTATTTTGAAAGGTCTTTGTATTGGATTTGATTTGTATTTTTGAGTTATATTTATTGATGCGTTTCCTCACATAGTTCTGCTGTTGTGACTTATCATCACAGCCTCATAATTGGCCTTGTGGGTCACTGCGGTTTTGGCTCATGTCTGGCACTAACACACAGCTTTCACAGCGCGTGGAAACTCATACTACCAGCTGTCAATGGAGCATGGGGCTAGATTCTGCTTTATCACAGCTTGTCAAAATACAAGAACTTGATAATGGCCAAACAGGAGAGACGTCGGGTGTGGATTGGTTTTCACAGCAGCTGAACATGACACTGAGAGCTGATAATGGGATAGTGCTGAGGGAGATAATGCAGCAGTTGCGCTTGCTTTTAGTGATACTTTTGTCATCACTTCACTTTCTTCAGTTGTCTGTGTTTTTGCTAATATTTTATGAAATGGCCATTTTTTACAGTGCAAAATCCGAAAAATTACAAATCCTCTTCTCAGCCTTGTTGCTCAGGGTCTTAAGAGCTTCCTTTGTTCTTCCTTCTCTCTTTTGATGCCAGGAAGTGGCACGGTTGGGAAAATGAAGCCGTGAGTGAGCGCTACTGTTGTATGTTATGTTAAATTTTACATCAGCACTTATGATAAAGATTAAGCCTGAGCAGTTTTCCAGCTTCTTCAGTATTCAAGGAAAACATAGAAAAGAAAACCTGGATGAGAGGTTAGCCAGGCATTTAAGTGTTTTGAAATAGTTTCCTTCTGGTTTGGTCTCCATCTTGTGCATTGCCCACTCATGGTGATTGCATGCAAGAAATGACTGTCCATCCTTTGCATTTGTATATGTGATCGTATTCTGATGCACTTAGGATATCTAGGGACTAAGTGTGTTCTATATGTCTGTGGTTTCCAATACTAAGTGTTTTATTGGCTGTTAAGCAGTGGGAGAGCTTGCCAGGAAGAGGCAGGAGGAAGTAGATGACTTATGTTTTATCACTCTCTCTCCCCTTCTATGGGACAGTATATTTTATTTTTATATACAGAATGATGCAGTGGAAGTCATGTTTTCTGCACAATATGTACCCAGTGTACTCTCTGTTTAATCAATATCAAAGTTTATGAATGGATTTCAAGAAATACTTTTTGTTGTCTTGTATTGACAGATTTTACGTCCAAGAGTGAAAATGCTGTGAGCAAAATTTGGATTGTAGATTTTTTTTTTTTTTTTTTTTTTTTTTTTTTTTTTGTCAGTGGCAATGAAATGAGTCTATAATCCTGATCTTTCTCACCAGTTAAAAAGGTCAGTTAGGGTGAGATGAGGAGAGGAACAACTCTCTGGAAAAACAAATAACATTGTGAGGATTAGTTTTGACCACGATGTATGCTGGGGTTTGTGTGAGACGCATTTTCATTTTAGAGCACTATGAGTATTAAGGCTTCTTCACGCTCACATCAAGTTATTATTACTCGTTGCATGTAAGAAACCAAATTTCCAATTCTGTTTAACATGTTCAGTTTCAACATAAAATACAATCAGAGTGGCTTAGTCTTTGAAGTAGGACAAAAATATGAAAATATCACCATCGTCAATCAAATAAAAGCACTGATTGTATTGAAACAAGCATGTTTTATACATGTTCTTCAGTAGGTAAAACTCCAGTAGTAGAAGTGAATATGATTTCATTTTTGGTGTTTAAAGTGACATTTGAAAAACTCAGTAGATGTCAGATGTTACTTACTATATTCCAGATATTCCAGAGACCTGAATGTCAGCTTTTTTTTCATTAGGACTATTTCTTTTATATACAATAGTCCAACTTTCAGAATAGCTTTTGATTGGTAAATTTTGACAATTTTCAGCACTGACTGTCATCCTTGTCCCTCTGACCACTAATTCACCACATCTTGGACAGTTACAGAAAACTACATTTGGAGAGTGCAGTGGTTTTCAGTTATGCCATTTTGAATGAAAACCATTGCATTGGATGTTTTTAAGCAGTTTCCTACAGTTAAAAAAGTGTAGAAGAAGAAAAACATTGTTTGCTTGTACTGAAGATTGGCATCAGGTAGCCACCCATTATATATCACTCATCAATATAGTTTTTTGTGTTTTTTATAGGTGGTTTTGTCAGGGTGGACGGAATTACTTTCCACAATATGTTTTCCACTATGTTGTTATCCTTGTATGTCATTGCCACACACATACATACACTTTCTCTCCCTCTCTCTTTCTCACACTTACGCGTGCACACACACACACACACACACACACACACACACATTCCAAAGCTGACACCCTCCTAAAGCACCCCTGCGTTTCTTGTAGATCAGTCCAACTGTGAGGAGATATTGCTTCTTCAAGGGTGTCCTTGCTCAAGGAGATACTGTATACAGGCCATCAAATGTGGACTCACACAACTCTGTACATGGACAAAGAAAAAGCCATACACCCAGAGACACACAGACACGCATGCAAAAAGTGGATTGTGGTTCAGCTATGCCTTCATAACCAATTTTCTGTATTCACCCAGGCTGTGTACGTGCCATCGATCCACAGATGTCTATACAGTATATTGCATTATCTCATTGTTGACAATGCGTAGATGTGGGGTGTGCTTCTTGGTACTCTCTTTGAATAGCAATCAGCTTCTTCCTCAGTTCCCCAGACCTCCATAATGCATGAGATGTGGGACTCCTCCAGTGGATCAGTGTATTTGTATGTGTGTTGAGTATGTGGGGTAGTCAAGAGACTTCTGTCCAGAGCTTTAGCAGCACCAGAAAGGAGAAATTTGGCAAGTTTGTCAAAAAACAGTAATACACCTACACATCCCTAGCTGAATAATGACTCAAACACATACACACACACACACACACACATGCAATCTCTTTATGCAGCAGTAAGTGGGACAAATGATGTGCACAGAGACTCATTTTTTCCCCTCTTCTCTTTGGCCAACTAACCTTCCATCTTGTATGAATGACAGCTGAGATGGAAACCTCCATCAACTTCCCTCCACCCACCATGATCTTCCAGTGGGATTCAAAAAGCACCCTAATAATCTATGTCCTGCTCTCCTCTCTCTCACTCTTCCCGTCCCCATCATCCCCCACCACTACCCACCCTCCGCCCACCCGTCTCTGAATTGCCACTCCACTCTACTCCTCTCCAGGGACACAAAAGGGCCTGCAGATGCTCCAATCGACTCTAATAAATTGTATGTAGTCAGTTAAGCTGCACAACTGCCAACTGGCAAAGCTGTGAACCTCTGCTTTGGGGGGAAAAAAAAGGTTCCTCTAAATTTGATTCACCTTCAGCAGCAAGGTCTCTTGAAAGCTATGTCCAGGCCAGAGTAAATGATGAAAGAGTATGGAGGGAAAAGGGGATATATACAGAGAGAGTGAGAGAGAGAGGGGCAGGAGACACTGAGAAAGAGAGAGAGAGGACAGCTGTGATGGAAAGGGAGGTTAGACAAAGTACAAGTAAACAAACAAGGCTCTGGTCTTTATTGAAATCTGTCATCTAGTTTCCGACATGCCATAAAGTAAGCAAATGGTCTTGAGGGAAGAAAACAGAAAAAGAGTCTGAGAGCTTTGGTCAGAGTAATGCCGTCATTGGCATTCAATCTTGAGACCTGAGCAACACACAAAAATGCACACACTCACTGTGTGGCTGACATCATATGCACATGTAGGCATTTACATACACACGTGCATATTTCATTCTTTCCACATAAAGGATAACTGATAGTTATTGGATAATCAATTTGACTGATATAACAATTTTTAGGCCTGCATGAAAACAAAATTTGAGAGTTTAAAAAAAAAATCCAGTAACGATGTAACAATTAACATTTATTTTATTCTGTAAAAATAGACTCAGAACTGCTCTCTGGTGGACAGAGTATGTAATGACACAGTTTCAACATTCCTTCAAACATTCTGTACCTGTCAAACTATTTTCGATGTAGATTTTTTTTCCTGTTCTATCTATTTAGATATACATTTAGATTATACTTTAAGCTGTCGGTTCTGACTGTTGTATTAAAAAATACCACCATTATTTATTCTGGAGCAAATGGGCCAGATGAAACCCCTGCAGAAGCCCCTGTATGCTTTCCTGTTGCAGATTTACTACATGCGGTGCACAAGCTGTTCCAGATACAGAGCTGAATCCTAAGGACTCCATACACATATCTCCAGAGACTGGGGAATATATGTCACTCAGCTCTGTGGGGATCGGCATGTTTATTATTAGGCCTCTCTGGAAATGCTGTGCCCTGTGCCATGTTCCTCATACCCTGTCGCTGACGGCATGAGGACCATGTGAGGCAGGAAATTGAAAGCCACTTGTTGTTGGAGGGCTTCTCTGAAAGACCCGAAGTAGGTGGATGATAGAGTGCGGTATGGACATATGGCTGAGTGGTGGTGGTGGGATCGCATTTCCTCCCCACTAAAGGTATTTCAGAGAGAGGATGAGAGGGGAGAGTGAGACAGACGCAGGGAGGATGGGGGCAGAGGAGGACTCAGAGGCAGGCTGCTTTAGGATTCAGTCCCACTCTTCAAGGTCACTGCACTATAGAAATAATTTAAAGCAACATATACCTATTTCAGCTTTATCATTCCAAGCCCTAAAAAAGAAATAAAAAACATACTATTATTCAAGACCAAAATCATATCACAGTCACATGGTTTGTCAAGGTAGAATAGCCAGTCCATTCCTGCCAGTCATTCAGTTGCTAGGGCGCCCTTTTATGCAAAACATGCCATTTTTGGAAATGAAAAGTCCCAAGATTTACACCAGCGAGCTTTGAGGAGGAGATATTAGAGTCTGAATCTTTTACAGGGCCGCTCAGAACCAATCTAACACCTCAGAGACTGATCCAACACCTGTCATGTTCTCCAGACGGCTCCCTTGGCTATGTCTGTTTAGTGGTAATGATCTAAGCCATTCACACTCTCCTGCAATGTGTTCCCATATCCTCCTTTTTTTTCGACTACTGCATGCAAATAGATGCAACAGGAGCTCCTCTGAGATTGAGATGGATAGATGGGAGGGAATGTAGGAGAGAGGGGAAGCTATAGGGAGAAGTCGATGGAAGGAGATTTGTGTAAAAGAATGAGGGTAAATGGGAGATGAAATAGAGTAAAAAATAACATGAAAGAGAGGAAAAGGGGAATGGATGGGGCAGATGAGGAGAGGGATAAAAGAGGAGGGGAGAGAAAATAGCAGAGGGAGGTCATTGCTGGTGCTGAAATCAGAGGCTGAAAGTGAAGAGCTGTGAGAATAAAAGCAATTTGCATCACTGCTCCACTGAGCTTTCCAATGCCTTTCATTTACCCCCCTTCCTTAAAACCCTCCCACCCCCTCCCTCCCATCCCTCCCGGCAAACTCACCACACCATTCCATAGCTTTCGAATGGAAAACTGACTTCAAGGGTAGTGGAAAGAATAAGATATATAACCAGCACTCACTATTTTGTCATCCTCATTCAGATCCCTCTCTCTTTTCTTCCTCACCTCACCTCTGTCATTCCCCTTTGTCCATCCTCGTCCTCCGCCAAATCACACCTCATCATGCCCCAATTTTTCCCTCAACTTTTCTCCTGCTTTTCCAAGTCATTCCTTCATTCCCTTTCCATTTCTCCTCCACTCTGTATGACGACTTTTTGTCTTTATCCTCTCTACTTTATCAAGAGACTACCTCCAATGTTATTTGTTGGAATGCCCTATATGACCTACGTTTATGTGTCATTGAGAGGGACCTCTAGTGGCTGTCTGAATTATAAGTCCTGCCTGTCAGGAGTAAGGGTGGAAGTAGTATTACATTGTTATATAATCACAAAACCACATAAAGAGGAGGGTTGGCATGGACAGATTATAAGCCTTTTATTTTAACCAAGGAATGTTTCTTAACCTTAAAGGAAATTTAGTTTCTTAGCAGCTTCATTCTTGTCACTAACTGTGCTTGTCTTGATTCTAAGCAGGTAGTGTACAGTTAGTTTTCAGAGCCATTTTTTGCTAAACCAACTGCCTACCAAGGCAGAAACAACACTGTGAGAGTGAGAGTGAACCAAAACAGTAAAGTGCAACAGCAACCCAAAACAATGAGCTGAAAAATGCTCTAAAGGTACATTAAAGCTGAGGGGGATTGCAGGGTTGGATGATAATTTTGTAACTACAAGCAACACATTTTACATTAGCCACAGTGCTTTGATCCATGTATTGTTATTACAAAAGTATTGATTATAGCCACTTTAATCAAGTCATTTTTGTACCATAATCTAACCCAATTTTAATTATAGGAGGAAAATGCTTGAAAATGTGAATGTCTTTTGCAAAGGTCATGACAAAAATCACATTTTGTTATGTAGTTCATCATAACTTATTTTAAGAGGGAAAGAATGAAGAAATCCCATTTCCATGAAAAGTGTGAAATAGCAGTTACAAGACAAAAAAGAAAGTTGTAGCAAATAAAACAGATACATAGTAGAGTTTATAGTTGGGCTTGTAACACCAATCCAACAAAGTAAGTCTAACATGACTTCTTCATGTTTTTCTCAGTCCAAGAGAAGCAATGGTGATGCGGGGGTGGAGATGCGATGTGAAGGGTTAGTGGACAGGGCAGTTTGGAGAATGAGTGGGGTTGACAGGGTCAGAGTGGGCAGCTGGAGCATATAATACTGCGAAAATAATGCTGCACATAGAGGCTGAGACAATTTATGGCACAGATGAGTCTTTACAAGTTTTACAGGTGACATTCATTTGAGCAATGTGTGATGGTTACTTACAGACACTTTTGGCATTCATGTGTCTCGCTGGCAGTCAAATCATATCAGACTCAAATTGTAATATCCATGGCATGAAATACCAATATGAGATTTTGTACAATTTGGCTGCCTGAAGAGCTGACTGACCAAGCATATACTCTAGATACAGAATTGTCTGGAATCTTTGTCTGTGTCTGAGAGATCAGTCCACACAGTCACTTTGGCTGTACAATGAGCCCTTTCAGTGAAGAAACACAAATTTGAAAGTTTGAAAGAGTACTTTCAGGAATCCATAATCTTGATGGGACTATAGATTGTGTGGGCTGGCTTTTGTCACAGATAATGTGCATAGTTAATAAACATAGAAGCCATAGTGTGGTGTGGACGTGAGGTCATTCGTGCCACACATCAGGTGATCATCAGTTGACATGTCACCCATACACATGACAGAGCAGCTACTATACATTTCTCAACTTTATACATTTAATTGTAATTTTCTGGCCACTAAAATTCATCTTTAGCGGCCAAGTCTTCATGTTCTACTATCAGTTAACCTAATTAAAAAAAACATTTCTTAGAACAATGAGGTTTCCTCATCCAGTGTGTTTTTTTCAGTAAAATAACCATACTTAAATTTCAGAGTTGAGTTCCCTAACTGAACTGCTGTTTTATCAGCCTTCATCAAGCAATGTGATTTAATCCTAAAAAAGAAGCCAGAATCAGCCAGCAGCAGAGAGGACCTGAGTTGAACCCAAACAACTTTAAAGGACATTTTGTTCTAAATATAGGTTTCATTAGCCGATACAACTCAATATTGCTGACTCTATTTTGCTTTGCAGCACTGTGTTGTGTTGGAAAAAAAAAACATTGGAGTAAAACAAAAATAAGTTAGATAAAACAATTGGAGAATATTTAATTTCCCACAACAGAGCTAGACTGCCTAAAGTAGCTTTCAGCCAGCATTGTACATCAGAGGGCACCCTGGTATTTACAAGTACTTGAGGCCTGTCACCGGGTGGTAGCTTGGGGTAAGATGACTTGATATGAGACGATGAGAAGTTCACTGCACTTATGTGCTGACAAATAATTGTACCTCTTCCCATTGGCCTTTCACTTGCAGGGATAGCTAAGTGGTGATGACACTGCCTCTTTCAGCACAGTAGTGCATGTGCCGGCAGCGGACCAGGTGAGCGGAGTCAGCACACCATATAGAAATGGTCTTTGAGCACCAGACTCTCCGCCAGCACAGGATCACACCTGTGCAGGCTTTTGATGATGATGTAGCACATGTATAAATGAACTGAGCAGCAGCATTACGTGTACTTTAGACAGGGTTTTACATAAAGGGTAAGGGATACTGAATATATTTCATGTTAAAAATGATCTGTAAGAAATATATTTAATAGGAAATCTCCAAAATTAAGAAAGTTACACTGTAGGATGTGTGCCTTGGAGCTGGACTTTATTAGGTACATTTGATTCTCACATTCTGTTACAGCTTCAAGTGTGAGAATACAATGATCACTTTGTATTGTCCTCTCCTTGGCAGCTTGGCAGTGCAGCATATTCTGCCCTCATAAATTCAACATCATTCCCACTGCATTACTCTCTGTCTCCTTTCCTCTCTCTTTCCATCTCTC
>BRZM01003076.1:0-23085 GCA_033238685.1 Lates japonicus | reverse complement strand
CTACCCTCCAAGCCTCTCCCAAAAACACCCTCACACAACCACCGGAGGGAGAAGAGGAGGCTGCTAGACCACAGACCACCCAGAGAGATGGAGACAGACAGAGATACAGACGTTAAGACAGACAGACATGAAGACATAAGACAGATAGACAGGCAGTGCAAGACTAAATTTAAAGACTTTGAGTGAAAGATTAAAAACAAATGGAGAGAGAAATTAGGATTTGAAAAGAAATAAGAGAAAGAAAGAAAAAAGAGGAGAAAACACACATTTTTCTCTGTTGAATATTCAATATTCAATATTCAGATGTTGGGAAAATCCAGAGCAAACAAAAATGGCACTTAAAATTTAGTGGACACAGATTGTCAGGAATCAGCAACTGTGGGAAAAAACAAAAAAAAACAAAAACTGAAATCGAGCAACTGAATCTGAAAATCTTCTTTATTCAGCGAGGCTTCAGTGAACGTTCTGTTAACTGTGTCAAACAGGTGTTTTATCTGTGTTGGAGAAAGATCGTTGGACTGTTGGTGAAGGTTTTTCATACTCAAAAACTGGTTAATGTGACAAGTCCTCCTCACTTCACTTGTACATGTCACATACAGTAAGAGCAGATCTGTTAAAAAGTAGTACTGTGTAAAAAGAATCATACAAAAGATAGCATGTAGAAACAATAAATGAATAAATGATAAAAGAAGAAAAAGATGTAAGGAATTGAATAAGTAGCAGACAAAGAGACACCAGAAAGAAATTCAATAGACAGACAAACAGAAAACAGGCTGTCAGTTTGAATAGAGGGATCAGTCCTGTGACTTTGTTTCCATGTGCTGTTGGTCCCAGGAGAAAAAAAAACCTCTGTGCTGTTGTCTTTTATTTCAAACATGTCCAGAAACAATAGAGGTCTGTCTGTCCATGAGGCCTGTTTTCATTCTCTGCTCATTCTGGACAAGAGCTTCAATTCAGAGAAGAGACGAAACTTCAGGAAGGAGGAAGAGACGAGTGCAGGATCTCATTTATCCTCATGTATCCTTTACATTATTCAGTAAAGGCATTAAAGGGCCACTTCACATTTTACTCCCAGCCATATGCTCCGCTGCCACCTCTTGTCAGTGTGAGTAATAGGCACATGGACAGATGACATCACAAAGAAATCTCCATTTTTAGGACTAAATTATTACTAGAAAAATTTGCGATAAGATGGAGGTTTTGTCTGTGTAATTTCATATTTTTCTTAGCAAAGTGTATTTGATTTTTGTATTTAGACCACAAATATTGTGGCTAATCAGTAGTTGGTGTGTATGAATCATATGTGTATATACACAGATTGCAAAATCAGACATGTAAGCTACAGTGTTTCTCAATTCTGGTCCTGGGGACCCCCCTGCCCTGCATGGTTTAGACGTTTCCCTGCTCCAACACACCAGATTCAAATGAGCATGCAGGTCAGAGGACCCAAGGACCAGGATTTAGAAACTTTCAGTATAGGAACATAGGCTACTTGGCTATGGTTTCTGCATGAACTGATGTCTATATGCTGTACTGTATGTATGTATATATATGGTTGTGTGTGGGTAGATGACAGAGTTTTGTGTTTACCACATCAGTGTTAGCAGTGTGTGTGTGTGTGGTTTCCTCTACTTTACCGCTGCCTCCTCCACTCAGCCTCACCGTTCCTCTGTTTTCTCTCCTGTTTCCTCTGACATTGGTAACATTTTACTATTTTGCACGATGGATAGTCTGAGGATGTTTTAGTCAATGAAATATTATATCATTTTATAACACTTTCCTCCCAGATCAACCCATCCCAGCCACTATACTGCTACTATTTCCATCTGTATGATGCATTCTGTGTCAAGTGGGTGTCAACTGACACATCAAATGATATACATTTTTGTGACAGCTTGTCTGTTTTATTCCTATTATTTCTCTGGAGGTATTTTTTACAAGATCTGTTGTGTGAATAGGCAGAACTTGTATGAATTCTCAAAAAGCATGTGTGTGATCACATCTCAGTTCATATAGAAGCAAACGCCAATAAACCCAAACTCAGACTCAAACATGTTTCTAATTTACTTTCTAGTTTAAATCGTCTTTAATTCTAGTGTAGCTTATTTTTATCTTCTACTTTATTTTGTTTCTTTCCTTGCCCTCTTACTTCAGTTACTAAACTTGAAGTAGCACTTTGAAAACAAAAGAAGTTTTTTAAACCTCCCACTATTGCAAAATAAAGTTTCATTACTCCAGTGCGTGAATAGCATCAGACACACACCTAGTCAGTCAGTCAGTCATCCAGCATCAGTCTGATCCAGCAATGGTACTGGAATTTGATCTCAGATGTTTTGAGAGTTGTATTTAATGACGAATCAAATGTTTTTTCAAGTGTTAAAGTGACAAGGAGAGTAACAATGGAAGGGACTGAACCAATAATGGAATCACACCAGGTAAGGTCTGTGATGGCGAACACAGGATTTCTAGTGTTTATTGTGCAGTTGATAGTTGGGATTGTCATGTCATGTTCTACTTGTTTAGTGTTACTCTCCCTTGTGTTTGGCATCTGATAGAAAAACCTGGAACCCTCTCCCCTCTTTATCCTTGAACAATACACGAAGTATGAGACGCAGACAGGGAAAATATGAAGGAGAGAGAGAGAGAGAGAGAGAGAGGAAGTTCTGAGAAAGATGAAGATAGAGCAGAGAGAAGACGGAGACTGAAAATCATGCAATAGTTTTAGGGGTAAGTGTGAAAATCTGTCAAACTCGAGGAAAAGTAGGGAACTTTGCATCTGAGTCACAAAACAGAAATAAGGTGGAATGTGTTTAATCAACTTTTTCATTCAGTCATTTTGTTATTGTTTCCAGACAGAAAAATCATCAACTGGAAAGAAATCATGTTTTTAGGCAAATAAAAGCATCATGGAAAAACTCTCAACCCTCATCTCTATCTGTAAACACCTTCTTTTCCTAACTTTCGTCTCACTCTTCCCTGTCTGACAGAAAAACCCAACATGCTTTTTTAGGGAGGAGGAAGGAGTGCTGGAGGAAGAGGAGAGGTGGAAAGTCCCTTTGTGGATCCAGATCAGTTACTTCCACATGTCCATCTGTCTGCCTGTCTGACTCACACTGCCATCACACAGCTGAGACACAAGTCAGGTGATACACACAGCCACCAAAATGTATGGAACTGCATTTTGGGCTTTTCCTGTGTGCTTGCTGTAGATTGGTTCAGAGCATCACACAGTGTGGAGATCAGTGGTAACTCCTGTGAAATCTCCTGTACGCATTTTCAACAATTAATGTGTGTGTGTGTTAACACAGAACATGCTGGAACCCTAAGTTATATGCCAAGTGTGATGTAATTCAATGAAGCAGTTATTGAGAGCACCACTGGGATCTGACGACAACTTAAATCACCTGAAAGATAAAACATAACCCAAAGGCATCATTCAGCTTGTTTCCCTCAGACTTTTTTCTTGTTCTGACAGGTTGGTCGAACAGTCTTCAGTGCTAGAATATGCTCCTGCATTGATTAATTGATACATTTTCAAGATCAATATGTGAGGGACTTTCTAGGTCACAAGACATGACAGATGTGTCCAAAATCAATGGCTGACAGACACCAGTTATGGGAAGTATTCACTTCAATGTTTAATTTTTCATGACATACTGTATAGACTCAGTAAACTTGTAACAGTTGTAATGCATGTTACTAGACAGGCTCCAAAACCACATTCAGCTCAATAATAAAGAATATTTCAGTGTCTTCTGTAAACCTTAGGTGATACATACTGAAACAGGATTTGTTCCCAACATCTGACTTTTATCTGCGACTGCAGGCACTGACTGACTGAAACATGCGGTAGAAATGATCAGCTGTGGTTTCGGGTTATTCAGATTTCTTGTAAATTAGCTTAATTTTCCCAAAAAAGGCAAATTTTAAAACCAGTCAGTTGCACCCACACAAACACATGATGTTTTGTGTGTCTGTGTGCTTCTGTATGTGTGCAGATACGCTGTGTGTGTGTGTGCACGCACACGTTTTTTTAAACTGTGTATTCTGTGCCTATGTGCAGACCTGTTGAGTTTGTAGATACGTGTGTTTGTAGATAGTTTCTGTGCGTAGATCAGGTTAAGGGTGTGTTTCCCGGTTTCTCTCTCTCTCTCTCTGTGTGTGTGCGGACATGTGTTTGTCTGTGGTTTTTCTGACTGTGTGGGCTTCACTCAGCTGTAAGTGACTGTTGCACATGAACTATGACAGCGACGTCAACTGTGCCTCTGTCTCTCTCTCTTTCTCTTCCTCATCAAGGGTGCGTTTGTTTCAAGTCGTCTTTAATTTTGGTTGTGCTTTTACTGAACAGGTCAACAGTTTGCAATAAAGAACTCAGTTCTGTCATCATTGTCCCCCATTTAAAAGAGGAAGAAAATAAACCTTACAGATGACATCAAATGTACAGTGTAAATGTATAGTACATGTATATACTATACATAAAGATAAAATGTTTAGGTATTTAAATCTCACATGACCATGCTCCCTTCTGTACAAATAAAGGCGGGGTGCCAGCAGATGGTTTGGTGTGTTTTTGATGTGTTGCGTGCTGAGAAATTGATGCACCGCTCAGTCATCAGCTGTGGTCCCAAACACACATAATTAATAGAGAAGGGGAAAAGGGAAGAAGATGCCTCTGATCCTGATGGACAGAGAATACATGTGTGTGTCATAGGAGGGGGGAGATGTTCACGTCAGTCCCACATGGAAGGTGTGGACTTTGGCTGTGATTATTATGGCCCAAAATGAATGTACATTGACCTGTCTTAACCTCCGAGCATTCATTTTGTATGGATTTTTAACTGCTTCTAGCTTTTTGGGATTATCAGGACCTGATTAGTGCAAAGACTAAGTCATGTCTTTGAGCAGGAAGTAGACAGACACCAGTTATGTGAAGTATTCACATGTCTTGTCAAACGTGTTGCCATATCAAGCAACAAATGTTACTGAGTACAAAAAACAAGTATCAGCCATATAATCTGATCAGGTTTTGTCCCTCTCAAACTTTTATCTTGAGCTCAGCTGTACAATGTGTTGACAGAAATTGCCACCATCTTGCTTTTACACTGTTGAGTGTGTTGTGATTTTGTTAACACTAGATTGCAGAAAAGGTGCAGCAAACCCAAAATGTAATGTCCCCATAGGAGAATGCAGGCTCTCAGGAGGATCAAGATGTATTTTAATATTGATATTTTTATTGTGCTTCGATAACTTCTGTTGTGAAATGGCACAATGAAAATAAAAATGGACTTGGCTTGTTGTCCTGACATGCAGTGTGAATTGTGAGACTGGCATGTGCCTTTCTAAACTTTGTCCAATCAACTCAATTTGTCTCAGGTGGCTGCATCTCTATGCACATCTCATGGATAATTAAAGCAAAGAGGATGCACCTGATCACAGTTTGGAGCCACAGCAAAAGATCTGAATACTTTTGTACAATTAAATCTACAACACATTGAAGTGTGCAAAAAGTCAAGGGGTCTGAATACTTTCTGAAGCCACTAATTATTTGAGTAAATCTGTTAGGGTGGCTTCTGTCCACTGTTCCAGTCTGTGTTCCCCTCACTTTAAATGTTCTGTATCAAGTTAGGTTGAAGCATTCAATAAGAAATCAGAATTAAGTTTGCTGAAATTTGAACTACTGAAGATTCTTGGTTGTCATACACAGCCCAGGAAGTTGTGACTATTCTTCAAATTTAATTTGATCACTGTTTTAATTTTCTTTATACCTGCACAGTGTGTGGCATGTTTCTTAAAGTGTGTGTCAGCCTGTCTGTCTTTCAATCTGTCCGTGTCTGTTTTTGTCTTGTTTGTAACGGCAACGCACACCTACTCAGGGTGTGTTAATGTGTGTGTTCTGCTTTGTCTCTCCTTACTCATTCCATTTCTATCGACTGTATGTGTGTATTTGTCAGTGTGTGTGTGTGTGTGTGTGTGTGTGTGTGTGTGTGTGTGTGTGGAGGCTGGAGATCAGGTTATTAGCGCTGAAACCCCTCTTGCTTTCGATTGTGTCTGTCTCAGCCTGACTCATCCCGTGGCACTGTACCTGGCTAATCGCTGCGGCATTAACTGTGATTAGCGCTCATTGTTGCTCTGGTTGGGTAACAGACGGTGGTTTTGATAGGGAAAGGAGAGACACTTAGCCAGACAGTTGGCAGCAGTACCAAGGTTGCAGAAAAATTTGATTTTTAACCTTGTCTGACTCGCATCTTAATATTTCCCAACAAGTCTACAGACTCGCTTTGTTGCCAAAATGACAGGTGATGGGTGTTGTCACTACGCCCACAGGAGGTGAAAAACAAAACCTAAATGAGATTTTAATTTTTAGAAAAAGAGCTATAGCTACTCTCTGGGCTTATTGAGTGTATTATCTATCCATCCATTCTTATTGCCTATCCTTTGAAGGTCGCAAAGGGGTTGGAACCAATCCCAGCTGACACTGGCCGAGAGGTGGTGTACAACCTGGACAGGTCGCCACTCTATCACAGGGCCTGAGTGTATTATCATTCTTCCTAAGTTTTGATAATAGAAATAGTTTACATATCAGGTTTGAGACAATATGTAAAGTCTCTGCATACAAAGTCTGCTTACAGAAACTATTAAAAACACATTAATGAGCCTGTTGCAAACAAGAGCACCAAATGTGGATTAATCCGCTGCTGAAAAAAGTCCCTGTAAATGCATCATTTCTTCCTGTTAGAGTCATGTTTGATACAAACTACAGTGCTCAACTGTTTTGGCAAAGTACACAGACTTTTAGATGTACATCTCCCATAGGAATAAATGAGCCTGTAGCTGACAACCACAGGCGGGGTAGGAAAGTCAGAGAGTCTTGCTTTAAGCACTGAAGACACATAGTTTTGTGTCTGTATATGTACATGTGACTGACAATAAATCCCACCTGGACCTTGACCTAATGATGATTTGTTGACTTGCCCTGGCAGCTATTTATCCAGACCACTGTGAATGCAGCACACTGTGACAAGTACTAAATGGATTTTAATTAGTGTAAACTGGACACAGGTGTGCAGATCTTTGGTAGAAGCGAGGAAGCAGAAGTCTGCTGACCTTTTTGACCAGCTCTTGTTTTTGTGTATTTTTCCCCTCTCAGTCAGGGTTTTGCCAGTCTGGTGAAAAGTAAACCTTTATCATATAATATGAAACCACACTGTGATCTTTTAGAAGCAAGCCACTGTGACTGTTTTGGGTGTGAAAAACATTGGGATTTCCCCCATTATTCTCATTTACTTCAAAACTAAACTTCACCCTGAAATGATGGACAGGATTTTAACACATGATCCTGTAGAGAAGTCAAAAGGATTATAGGCATCGGTATAAAACCCTTGGATGAAGATGAGCAGTGATGCCTGAGTTCCTCAGAGGTCTGTTTGTGTTCTCGGATGGATGCTGTTTAGTATCTTAAAGCAACAGCAGGGATTTGATTGGGTGGATGACGAAGGGGGAATCTACCTGAACTGAACTTCTGAGGAAAACCCACAGCGTAGTTTGTGCTCCAAGAGGATCAACTCAACCTTAATGCACCTTCCACACCCAAACACAGAGCAGGGTTCACCTCAACATTGCTTAGGATTGTGTGGGGGTGTGTTTCTCTGTCTAGTCTGGTGTGTTTATACTGGAGTGTGTTCTGAATTTCGAGTTCAATCTATTTTATATTATTATCTATTTTTTCTCTTATTTTTGACCTCAGAGCAGATTTTAGCAAATCTTTGCTACAACACTGCACAGTTAGGGAGGTTCAAACAAGGTCACATCGGACAGTTACCGTTCTTTATAGTCGAGGTTTTAGGCTAACGTAAGGCCCGCTTAAGTAAATATTTTGTTCACTTGGACAAATGTGAAGAGCTTGACAAATTGCTCATAAACCTAAACATAAATCAGGACTAACAGTGGATATTTTATTTAACCACAAAAGAACCTACACCCTCAAAACTAGTCATTAAGTCTCAGCAAAACAGAAGATGATGATGAGACATGTTTATTTTGTCTAGTAGTCAGTGATGGACCCAGAATGCAACTGCATCATTGTTTTTTTTTGTTTTTTTTAAAAAGATCTTAACAATAAAAACTGGCAAAATCAAGCACTGAAGGTCTTTCTTGAGCTTCTGATCAGTACCAAAATAATCTCAAGGTCCACTTTCTGTAAGAGCGTTTAAGAGGGTCTGGCTTTCAGTTTTTATAAAAGCTGTTTTAACAGTTTTAACTGTTATCTTAACTGGTAAATACACCTGGCTCAGGTGTCATCATGTAACAAAAGTCTTTGTTACATGCATATGTTATATCAGATTGTGTGGCGTGAATGTAACAATAATAATAATAATAATGATAATTTTGATGAATTACTTTTTTGTGATCAGTTTCAAAAGTATTTTAGTTACACCAGAGGTGTTGTATTTCCCTGGATTTATGTGTGATTTTAGTGATGCACCATCATTAAAGAATGATGATTTTAAAACAGAACCATGCCGGCCAGAAAATAAATAAAATAAAGGAGGAAATTCACATCTGACACTTTTTCTTTGTACTTACTTCTTCATTCACTTATTGTGTTGTTTCTATGCATCAGTCCCTCCATCTATCCTCCTCCTCTTTGATTTTTTCAAACTTGCTTTCTTACCTAATGCCTGACTTCCTTTTTTTCCCCCTTCCTTTCTCATTTCTGTCAGTCCTGCCTCCCTCGATCCCCTTCCCTCTCTCTCGTTCTGTGTTGTGTCTTCCTGGTTCGTCCTTTCATCTGTCAGAGAGTGAAGAGGAGGAAGGGGACGAAGGCCCGTTTGAAGTTGGCGTCTGTCCCAAAATCAGTGGGCACACCTGGAGGCCAAATTGGTGGTGTTGTCCTATGGTGACAAATACACACACACACACACACACACACACACACACACAGACATACAGAAAGTCCCCTACTCATTTTCTCATGCACTCTCTCACACTCACACACATTTCCATCCTCACATCAAAGCGCCATGACTACAGGGCTCGGAAAGGCTAAATACAGTTTACCTTCAACTCTACTGACTGATGGGCTTCCTCTGCACTCGCAACTCACACACACACACACACCGGAAACACATTCACGCTTACGCACAAATAAAACTTGTGTTTGTTAAACTGGATGCCCCCCTTTCAGCTATGAGAAACAAGTGCATCGTGTGTGTTTATGTGTTTACACCTGTGTCTCTGTCATTTTACACATACGTACATTTCACAGGAAGGTGTCCAATTCCTCAGGTCATGGTCAGAGGTCACCGTGTAGGCAATGTGTACTGCTATACCATGACTCCCCTCACAGCGCTCACCTTACCTGTGTTTACATCTGAGAGTCTGATCCTTCACTTCACAGAGATAGTGAGACACTTTAACAACAAGATTAGTTTAGACAGTAAACTGCCTTTACTTTTACATGCAGCAATAAAATATGAATTAAACTGTGTAATGCTCATTGCATTTATAACTGGTATTGATATGTGTCTCTATTGTCCATACTGAGATCTGATCACTCTGTCCAGCTCACATCACATCCTTCTCTCATTTGCACAGGCCCAAAAGAACAAAAAACAATAAGCAGGACAACTGGAAAACTGAAGATGAAAGCAGAGGAGAACGTTGGTTTATGCAGCTGCTTTTACGCCAGCTGTGGTCGGTGACACCACCATCCAGAAGACTGGATCTGTCTTTCTACTCATGTCAATGTGATTACATGTTTTAATGCAATCAAGTTTAATTAATTAATCGACTAATTTAAATAACACAAGTTTTATATTTAAAAGCATTATATTAAAAGTTGTTTCTGTGACACAATTCGAGACGTGTAATATCTTAGCTGAACGTGTTGCATGTTGTGAATTTTCACGGTATCTCCTTTTCTCTGTTTGCTCATCAATATGACTGAATATTGAGTTTTTATGATATCATTTTAAATCTTAGGTCATAGGAAGGAAATAAAATCGTCCTAATTCAAAAGGCTCAAGTCCAAGTGAAGAATCTGACTCATGTCCACACTTGTGATAGATTCATACAGTTTCATAATATGATACCAAGTTCTCATTTCTATAACACAATAACATGTGACATAATCTAAGTGTAGCTTGCACATGTAATGACCACAGTTATTGTAGCTGCTGCTTCGCAGGAACAATAGTCAGTCTGAGTATTGACTCTGTTTGTGTTTATGTCTGCTGTCATACAGTAGAGTCCTGTCTGCTCCACTGTGTAGGAGAGATCCTGTTACAATTCATCCTGCATCTACTGTGTCAGTTCTCTTTTGTGTCACGGTTCTTAAATGTGTCAGCGTGGTCACACAGCACGCACCTGATGAACCTGCAGAAAGTGAGGGCAATTAATTCTAATGATAAAAATAAAATCTTACAGTGTAGCCACAGGTGATTGGTTTTCAATTACTCAAGTGTCAACAGTCACCAGTAGGCTCTCACAGGGTTTCACCGCAATGTCACAAGTTAAATTCTAACTCATGACCTCTCTCACATGTCATCCCTCACTCTGTTTCCCATCCTCCTCCTCTCTCTCTGCACTATACAGACACTCATCACCATGTATCCAGCATTTGCAATCACAATAATAATCTTAACTTTATTTATGAAACACTGCTTTCCATAAAACCAATGAAAATGCATAGATCAGAAGCTGAATGTTTCATCTGTATGTTACTTTAAGCTATCTACTTTGACTCGGACTGGTCAGACGTGTGTCCTGTGTGTCATTAGGACTCAATGGTATTGGAGCTCAATGTCACAGACAGGGTGAAGTGAGAAAGTATTGTGAGACAGATTAACTTGCTGTTGGTTTTGATGGAATGTGTAAGACAAATAAAGAACAATGCCAGCCTTGTCCTCTGAATAACTAACTTGCAAGCAGGTTGTCCTAGAGTAAGAGTCTGGTTTGCTGCCTTGACCTGGACACTGCTAACAAGGAGCTGTCAGAGGATCTCAGGCTGAATTAAGGCTCCTATGGATTTAGAACTACAATCAGGATTTGATCCCATATGTGTCTTATCTGATGTGGCATTTGTTTCTCTGTATGTTGTGTTTGTAATGATGAGACATGATCTAAACAAAGAATCAAAGATGGAAATGACATAGTGATGAAATGATCAGTTCATTGTTAAAAGCAGACAAAGACTTCCAACATGGCTGCCAGAAAGGATGTTAAATCACATGAAACTCGACTAGTAAAAAGTATATATTTTGTGAGTCACTCATTGAGGTTTTGGGTCAAATGTCAGAGTGTGAATTCCCAATAGTGTCATGAGACTAACTGCTCTGACCTTATACGGGATGTTTGTGTCTGTCGGGTGTTTTTTCTCTCTCACGTACTCTCTCTCTCACACACACACACACACACACTCAGAGCAGACAGCGCTGTAGGAAATGGCTGGCTGACTGCCTTTTATTTTGTAAACATGTTGACGTTCCACTGGCCAATCACTGTGCAGGTCTATCAGGCACAGATGCACAGGCAAGTTGTTTCTTGCTGTAGTCACACATGCACAGTCAGTCTTGCACACTGGCACATAAAATGGTACATACACCTTGCTGACCCAGACATAAATGCTTCAAGCCATTCTAACATTTAATTCTTAACAACCTCTCTCAGCCTCGCTCTCTCTCCCTCTCTCACACATTCATACACACATGTGCGCACACACGTTCAAACAGCTAGCTACTGGTTGTTCCGAGAAATGAAACCCAATCACAAAGAGATGACAGCCAAGGCCCCCGGGACACACAACACACATCTGCTAAAACTGTACCAACACAACAGACAAACTACTGCTTTTGGTGATACAGTATAATTCATTTTAAATGCATCTGCGTTATAGTTTGCCCTCACATGACTCTCAGGCTGCTAATTATCACGTATAATTACCTATGTTCCCCTTTTTTTTCCATTAATCAGCACTGTGATGTTCATTTAGTTTCAATGAAAAGAAAAAAGAAAATCAAAGTTCAGACATGGTGAGAGGAATAATTACTGATAACATAAATGATTATTTCATCAGCTCAGAGATTTATTCATCTCTGTCAAAAAGATTAAATACCAAAACACAGCCATGCATGTCAACAAACAGCCACACCTTTCTTCTGTGTAAACCCACACACCGGTGGTGACATATGACTCTGCACTCGCACCGCACCCCAACAGAGGTACAGCACTGACCTGTTTTATACAAGTTCCAGAAATGCAGCAGTCTTTTCAGACTCACCCCCTCCTTTGACTTTAAGGCTAAAACATTCAAGTCTTTTGACCTGATGAAATTATTGTCTTGTAACTTTACAGATTCAGATGTTACACACAAAACATGATAATTTGTTAGATTAAAAAAACATCTAGATATCTAAAGAAGAGTTTAACCTTGATGCATCAGCAGGATTGAGTGGTATGTTTTTCTAATTGCAAAATATTTCAGTTGTAGAGCAATAATAAATAATGTCTGTATTATCACAATAAAGACTGCCAGTTGATAAATGATAATATTGAATTACCAACAAGGCCTTTTCATTGCAAATAATAACCAGTACTGATTTGTAAATAATGCATTAATATACAGTAAATATGTAACCCTCTGAAAGGAGTCACTCTGCAAATGAGTACTTTACATTTGATACACTTTTACTTGAGGTTGGAGTTGATAGATAGCAGCAATGTGTAATGTACAGTGTAGGTTGTTGCTAGGATCAGAGGGAGTTGCACCCTACCACCACTTATTCAAAATACAGCACACCCAAAGGTGCTTTCATCTAATCAGCTTCATAAACAGTACTGTAATAATTCACTTAGTTATTAAGGAGATCCCTCTCATGTCAGATCAATCCATAAAAATATTTTCTACCTCACAGTTAAGTGCAAAAAACAACCCCCCACACAACCACAGTGATAACCAACTTGTTCACTGGGGCCAAGTGTGTGTGTGTGTGTGTGTTTGTGTGTATCCACCCACAACAAGGGACCGTCCTACTGTACCTGTAAATTACAGGGAGCAGTGTGTGTCTCTGTCATAACAAACAGTGTATCGGTGTGTCATGTGACCTCATACAGTACGTTATGCAAGTGGTTTCACCTTTTTGGTTCCTCGACATCCTCTGAGATCATCAGCCTATTATAACCTGTTTAATTCTATTGCTTCTGTTGGTTTTCATTGAACTCTGCTTCTGGTTCTTGTCATATTTTTTAGCTGCAGCAAGAACTGCTAATGTTTCTGCACTGGGCTGTTGATCATAAATAAAGAGTGTCACAGTATTTAGATTTTTTTTGGCCACTTGGAGGCAGTGAAAACAACACTGACCTTTTAGGCTGATATATGAAAGTGGGCATTCACTTGGAGTTGTGTTTCTGTCCACCCAATAAATGTAAGTCCAACATTCACTTTCTTATAATTCATGTTTAGCTGCTGAATGCTTCACTGTGTTTACCAGCTAGTCTCTCTTGTTTTCTTCAAGCTTTTTCTCTCTTAAAAAAGCTGCAGCCAGAAACAACACTATGAGAGCAGTGAGAGAGAATCAAAACAGTAAAGGCTGTGGCCTGGACAGCTGAACAATGAGCCGAAACTTGGCTGTGAAGCCAAGAGGAGCTGCAGATTCAGCTGACAAATCTCTGACAGTTCATCACTACGAGTGATGCTTCTCACATTCTTTTCATATGGTTATTCTGCAAATATTGATTATAACTGTTGAATCTAGGGGATTTAATTTCCGTCTAGCCTTTTGGCTGTACTAGGCCACAAGATATACTGAATTCCTTTGGTTTCCAGTGAACAAGAAAGAATGAGATCCTTTCCTGAGCTCAACTTGCTTTCCTCTTTTCTTCCTCTACTTTCTTAGGTAAGACCTCCCTTGTTGACATTTGGTAATCGGTCAATAACAAATTATAATTATAGCAAATCAATGGGATCAATAATCAGAAACACAATTAAAATCACAGGATTATAAATGTCAATCATACTATATCATTTGGCATTTTATTGTTTTGTGGGTATGGGCCAGTTCAAAACTGGGACCTATTCAGAAAAAAACATAATATCAACCCTACCCAAGTCTTTGTTTGTATCTCCATGTCAGATTGTACATTGCTTAACTTGGTGTGTGTTTGCCGCAAGTGTGTGTGCATCAGATTGAGCCGTGTCGCAGCAGAGAGTTATGTCCTTCTCTGCTGTGTTGTGTGTCAGTGTGTGTCCTTGGTGAGACATGAGTTGTGTGAAAAGGGGGATTTCAGCCCAATCCCGCTCATGACTGGCAACCCTTAAATCACTCGGCAGTTTTGGCCCTGGGGTCATGGCAACATCAGGACTGCCGGATTAGATGAAGACCCACTCTCTCTATCTGCCTCTCTTTATCTGTATCTGATTACACACAGAGGGATGGGTGAGTGAGAGAGGGATGGAAAAATGACATAAGTAGAAAAAATAGAGAGAAGGATGAAGAAATAAAGACAAAGCAAAGAAAGTAGAGAGAGAAAGATAGTAGTGTAGATGAAGAGAGTAAGAGTAAAAGGAGTAAATAATATAAGAAGGTGATGAGAGAAAATTATTAGAGTAAGGGAGAGGGGAGAAGGTGGAGGGTGTGAGATTGGAGGATGGGAGAGAGAAAGGAATAAATAAGAAAGAGGGATGGTGAAAATATGACAGAGGGGCGAGGGGAGAGAGGAGAATGAAAAGGAAAAAGGATGGAGTGAAGGAGGGAAGAGGAGGTGTAGAGAAATATTAAAAGACTGATTACAGAACAGAAGGAAGGTCACACACACACACACACCTTTTTTCAATACCCATCATCCCTTTTCCATCAAAGGCTTTTATTGACATGAATTGTTGTTTGAGTGTACTCATGCTCACAGTCTTATGAGATTCCTCTAAGGATCCATGGTACCTTCAGGTAATTACTAACATCAGCATGTACATATGCTAACACACTGTTTAGCATGATACCAGGTTTACCAGGTTGGTTTAATGTGTTAGCATGCTGATGTTTGCTAAGTAGAACTAAACTGATGGGAATGTCATTGGTTTTGCAGGGATTTGGTCATAAACCAAAGTCACTGACAGTAATCTATCCAATAACTGTTGAAGTATTTCACCCAAAAGCACAAATGCAAAACTCATTAGGCTTTATTCTCGGAGCACAATGAATATCTGAAGCAAATTTCATGGCAATACATCCAACAGTTGCCAAGATCTCTCAGTCTGGACTAACTGACCAGAAAATTACATTGCCATCCCTGGGACCATACCACTAGCATGGCTAAAAATGCAGAAAAAAAATAAAGAAATAAAACATACCACATCATTTAATTGTATATATTGTAATTTTATGTACTGCTAATTTGTTTGAGAATTTGCACTCAGCTAAATCTAATGAAATCAGATTACTTCATGTCTGAAGAAATGATTAAACTGCCATGTGTCGTCTGCTTTGTGCATTGTACTTGAAAGGAATTTAGAAGTAAAACTAGGGCCGTCTAACAGAATTACATATTTACTATGGAAACTCTGGTATCCTGTGCAGAATTTACAATCAAGTTACAGGTGTATGGGATTGAACACAACTTAGTCGTGCTGTGTTCATTTGTAATGCTGGACCTGTCCAGTGGCTTGAAGGATGTTGAAAATAAATATGGTAATCTCCACATTCTCTCCAGTCCTGTATTCTCTGTGCTAGCATCTCCTTTAAATCTCCACTCAGTGTTTTTATATTATCACTGAACTCAACGACTCTCAGTGACAAACTCACAGAGAATTTCCTCCAAATCTGCGGCTACACAGACATTTTGGCTCATTGTTTTGGTTTTATGGCACATTTACTGTGTGGTTTCATTTTGGTGCTCTCATCAAACTTGTTTCCAGCCACAGCAGGCAGCTGTTTTCAGCTCTGAAAAAACAAAAACACAGACAGTTAGCAACTAGCTGATCAACATTTAGACAAATATTTTTTTCAGGCTGGATCTCAGAGATGCTGTGTTTAACTTCCATAGAGGCCAAAGATAACAAAGAGGTCTTTACTTTCTGTTTCAGATGATCAACAGTGTGTTTTCTTGACTTCCAGTCCTCCTGCTGGTGGCCTGTTTACATCTTTACTCTGTGTTTCCAGGTGTGGCTATCAGGGAAAGCCCTGTTGATGCCAGTAGCCTGTGGCTCTCGATATCAGCTGTCAGACTGACTGACTCACCCAATGCATGTCTGGCTATTAATGACTCACACACACACACACAGACAGGGATGTACAGTACACACATAGCAAATAATTTCCCCCCATGCGTGGGTGCAGCTAATTGCTGTTCGCTGAAGGACGCACACACAGAGAGATTGAGGGCATTCCCATGTGTTGGTGACTCAGCGTCTGTGAGTGGCAGACACAGACTGAAGAATGTAAACAGCAGTGGTTGCTGGTTCAAATCCCTGCAGAATGTGAGAGAACATGGCGTGGCTCTGTGGCTTTCACCCTGCGTGCACACGACTGATACCAGCTGCTGTTTACTGTTTGCTTTATTTCGCACATTCTTCTCTCTATGAACCCACAGAGTTGGCTTCTAACAGAGGGTTCTGTAATTTCTTTAAAATTTCCTGTGCTTTGGGAAAATAGAGACAATGCCACAAGACAATGTACACAAGAAGCACCTATACTTTCTATTCTTAAGAAAGAGGAAGGTTTGTAGTCAGCCATCAACATAGAGTTGGGGGGAGTTCATAAGTAATAACTAATTTCCAGAGGGGTTCTGTGGAAAGAGTTATGACTGGACAAAGATCTACTTCAGTGTAGGATTTAGGATTATGTGAAATATATATAGTGTATGTGTGAAATAATTCACCTTTCCTTTACAGGTGGATGTAGACATAATTTGACAGACAGTATTTGTGTCATTTACTGCAGGTGCACAAGAATGAATGGCATGGAGCGGCGGTGGCTCTACCAATTTAGAAACTCAAATATTTTCAGGCCTGACTTGCTGACTCATTCTCAGTTGTTTTCGTGTTACCTACTGGTCTTAAATGTTAAATAATACTTCCAGGGGACCCTTTTAAAGTGTTGGGTGGCAAAATTATGCATCCAGCCAGTTCCCAGTAAGTGTGGTAGGAAGTTGGTAAGTCCTTGTTTTATAAGAATGAAAGTGATTATCTCTACAGTGGTTTCAACCAAATGCTGGTAACATTTTATTAATCATAAGAGGAAAACAAGATACAGAAAGCTGTATACTTTTTCATGAGTCAAACTCAAAACTATGAGGAAACCAAGGAAGAAGGCGGCAAGACTCAGACTGGGTTTCTTAGGAACAGTTTTTGTACAAAAATCTTTTTGTTAAGACACCTAACAATAAAACATAACTATTGGTCATAGTAAGCTGCATGCAAAGAGACATTTCACAGGAGGACAGTCTCCAAATTAACTGTTGTCTAATACACAGCATCAACCTCTTCTTTGCTGTGTCCATTTTGTTTTGTTATGTAAAGTATCCTTAGATTTATATAGCTCTTTCAAGAAACCTAAGTTATTATTATTGTTATTTATTAAATACTGAACTCTCTCTTCAAGGTTATGAAGAAGACTCACTTTTGATGAGATTTCTACCAGTTGTTGACTGGCCTAACTCTTCTTCTGTATCTGTACCTCTGTTGATGTTAAAAGTGACTTATTTTAAATGGTCTGTCCAGTATTTTCCTTTTTTTTTGCCTCTCAGTCAACGTGCAGGCTGGAGCATTTTCTCATTGGACGTTGTTGGGTTTGTTAGTAGCCTGAGAGGAAGACCTGCAGACACTACTCGGGTCTGAAAACAATTTCACTACCTCCTCTGCATTTCTGATTTTTAAAAAAAACAACTGAATGTGTTTTTATTTACTTAATTATCATAGAAAATACTGTGGATACAGAAAAGGATATTGATCTTTAGAATAGCTGATGTGAAAGGGGCAGGTCAGTTTAATTATTGTGTCCAAGTTCCTGTGTGTGTATGCCCAAACACCTGCATGTGTGCATGTGTGTGTTCCCACTTATTCATTCGTTCGCTCATTCCTGTCCCTGCTGCTACCGCAGGTGCTTCATTCAGCTCAGTCCTTCATTCATAAAAGACAGGCTATGGTGGAAAAACAAAAGGAAGGATGTTGCACTTCAGCGGAGCAAAGAATGGATGCATTGTGTCGTCACAACACCACATCCACCACACATTTCTCACACTTTTCATTTTAAAGTGGACTTGAGGCTCAAGTTCACAATGTTGGGAAACGATTGCTGAGTTAATTTCCACAGCGAGCAGTGTTTCTGTTTTGGAAGGACACAAATCCTGACCCACATTTGACATTAGTCAGCAGCTGGAAACATGTGGCACAGTGTGTCTGCCAGTTTTCACTCCCATTCACTACCCTGCCATTGTTGTTGTAGTGTTGCTACTGTTGATCAATGGTTTTCAGCCTGTGGGTCAGAAGATAAGTTTGAGTCATTAACGCTGGGCCTTTATACGATGATTTATCGTGGAGTGATATTTTGTGGTACAAACATGAGATGATATGAACTGTGGAGCAGAAAATGTCTCGCAGTATCTGAGAGCAGAGCCAGCCAATGGGCACGCTCCCTGAATGACAGTAAGAACATTTGCTGACAGTCAACAAGTGTGTGCAGCTCGACTTAGTCAGTGAATTCAATACCATACTCCAGTTCATTTTTCTCAAGTCTAGTCTATTTTATTTATATAGCACCAATTCACAACAGAAGTTACCTCGAGGCACTGTACATATAGATCAGGTCTGGACCGTACTCTTTATCTTATAAAGACCTTCCTTTCTCTGTACATCACTGGTATGGACAGAGACATGTTCAGTCAACTGCACTTCATCTTCGAATACCAGTTTTAGTTTTTCATACCAGTCGAATGTGCATTGAAATCGTTCTCCGGCTGCCTTCTTTTCAGCTGCTGCACACTAGTTTCCAATCATTTTAAAACTGGTTTAGACTCAGCTTTTAAATCAAAACTTCAGGCACATTATTATAGATTTTATAGACTTCTAGTTTGCAGCTCTCATGTGACAACTGGATTTTAGTTTGTTTGTTTTTCTCCTTAATATTCATCATCTTCATATTGTTATTTGACTGTTTTTAGTACATCTTATTTTCAGAGAGACTGGTTTTCTTCTATGCTTTTTTTGCATTAGGGTTAGGGTTACCCTAGAAAACTTTTTCCTGCTCTCTTGAAAAGTGGTTTTAAACGTTATTTCTCCACACAAACAAAAGATAAGAGCAATAAAAAATAGACAGCAAAGTAAAGTATGTAAAATACTATCTACACAAGGATATTCTAACCTTTACACAGTTTAGTTTTAGCTAGATAAAAATCTGGTAATTATATATTAATTCTAAATGTGCAATGAAATAATCATTGTAAAACAAGCACCACCTGAAGAATAATTCATCTTTAAGTAAAACTTTGTCAGGAAAAAAGAAATAGTGTATGCGAGAAGATTATATAACAAGATATATATAACAAGTATCAGCAGCTAGTGCTGTATCCATCCACACCCAGGTCCGCTTGAGAAACACATGATCATAATGCATCTTAAAGGCTGAAGGGTAAACAGTTCCATGGATTTAAGTGCTGTAATATGTCAGTAATGACTCCACACTGAGCCACACAGGAGTTATGACTGACTCACAAACACAGTGTAACAGTTACCTAACATCTCCTCCAAGTATATTTATTTTGCTCCTCCATTCTTAAGAAATGACTCATGGATGTCCCAATGAGGGCTCAGGTGATTTCGGCTAATCCCTCCGGTCTCCCTTTCTCCACACCCTGGGACACACATTACCACACAGCTCACCCTTTAACCCCAGCCTGAGTCACCTCGCCCTGCACTGACCACAGCTCCAGCCCCTGGCTCAGTGGACTCGGCCCGCAGGGCTGTCAATCCTCCAGCCGCAGGCACGCTTAAGCTATGCTAAGCTAACAACAGCCTGGAGGATTACCCTGTGATGAAACTGTGGTTTGAAGAGGTATTAGGGTATTTCAGGTGTATTTACCCACCTTTCTTTTAGATCCACAAAGATTGTTTTTTGAATGGTTTCAACTTGCTGATGTGCAGACTGACTCGTGTGCGGTCAGACTCCACGGAGAGCAACACCAGGACATAGCCAACTGGGGTTTTGTCGTCGCTCGATTGTTAGCAGTGGTGTGATTTCGCTTGACATGAGTGATGAGCTGTCTCACACAAATACACTCACTGACTAACACTTACACACAAAAGCACGCACAAACAGAAAAAATATTAATAGGGTATTTAAAGAAGCAGTTTGTCTGGAATCACATGTCAGTTGTCACGTTTTGAAGATATGTGTCACTGATACATACAGACGTGAAAAACACTTCAACTGAGATGATTTTTTAAAAACTTAACTATATTTACCCAACACCTGAACTTAATTACCTTGCAAGGTCCTTTTTCAATCTCAACAGATGAACTTTTAATTTTAAATGTTAAAGTTTTGATATGAAGTTAGTTAAAAAGTTCTTTCATCTGTTTCTCAAAATCCTCTTAAGATACTGAAGTTACTTTAGTAGGCAACTTGAATACTCATGTATACTATTGACGTAAACCCCAACGCAAAAAAACAAGACTAATTTCACTAACATATTCATACAAACACACATCATACACATGTCTAGGCCACTTGACTTAACATGGAATAAATCAAACAAGAACACAAACAGATGCATGGAAGGATGGACACACACACAAACAGCAGATCTGTGGTAATGACAGAGCAGTTGGTTAGTAGGATCTGTCCTGTCCAGCCGCCCTCCTTCGTCAGAGCTTTGGTTCAGACCGACGTGTGTGTTTGTTCGGGACTCTTTGTAGCACTAAATTTTAGATCTTTACAGTGATGACATTTTTAGAAAGTGATGACATTTAGTCCAGTCCTCACCTCTTCAAAGAGCTATTTGAGGACTAAGACTTGGTTATAGGATTAAGGGTTTGGTTTAGATTAAGGTTAAGGGCTAGGGAATGCTTTTTCCCCCCCCAGAGGGTCCCCACAACTACAGAAGTACAATTGTGTGTCTGTGTGTGTTTGTGTGTGTAGGATGTCTGAATTTTCCTTTCTACTTCTTTCCTTTGAAGTTTCAGCAAAATTATCCCACTTCTCTGTAACACACACACACACGCAGATGTTGTGAACATACTCATTCTTCAGGCTGATCAAAAAGACATGTACACACACACACACACACGTACACCCACATATGCACAAAATCATCTATCATGCAGCAGAAAGAGTGCCCAGGCACACAACAGAAATCTGTGTGTGTGTGTGTGTCTAATAAACAGACCTATAAATAACATAAGAGGAGGAGACACACAGCATTTCTGTTGTGGTTTGATGTTTTGTCGCTGGAGGATCCTGCAGACACACAAACATCCCCAACAGTAATTACCGTCTACGCGGACCACTGACGACTGATGAGCCTCCTCTTGGCCAATCACAGGCTGAGGAGGGGACAGGGATTTTTCTAACTCTTCCTGCTGGTTGTGGATCTACTTCCTGCTGTGCACCAGCAGCAAAAACAGGTGAAAGTCAAATTAAAACCTTCACCAACACCTTCATTAACAGAGTTATTGACACCAAAACGTTCAATATCAAAGTGAAACTGAAGATGCTGAAGCACTGCATCACATCACAGTGACAGTAAACTAAAGATAAACAAACTTCTTCCTCCTTATGTCTGTGTTAATTCATTCTATGCTAGTGACTCACAATGAGGCCAAAGTGGAGACCACAACATTGCACGTAATGCTGGGCTACCTGCATACCATGAAAAACCAGAAAATGATCTGAGGTAATTCAACAAATTAGACAGGTTGTAATATGGTCTCAGGTCTCTATACACCAGGGGCGTGTGTGTTTAATGGTTAAGGAAACGAGATGCATAAGATTTATATCCACTTCCTAGATCTGAAAAAGGGATGGCCGTCTTCATCAAGGAACCCAAACATGACCTGCATCAAACCTGCATACACCACAGGACAGGGGAGAATCCTGAAGGAGGTCTGGCTCGTGTGCTTTGACCCATTCAGATAGTCCACCAGTACATTACTGTAGGTTGAGGTTTATATGAGCTTAATGAAGGAGAGAGTGACCATGGGAAACAATGACCTGAGGGAGGGGGAGTTCTTTGTTCATGAAGGTAAACAGGAAACACACATGCACAATGAAAAGGATTCATCCCTTTGATTGTCAAGGCTGTGAGAAACACTGGCCCTCGAGCTGTACTATGTGTATGTAGGTGTGTATATATGGCACCTGCTGCCATTCTTATAATGCCCTCCCCCAGTTTTTTACTTGGGGGAGACAAACACAAACATGCACACATCTATACACACCAATTGTTCCAATAGGGGCTGCACTTTATCCTGTCTCTCTAATTTACAACCATCTTTTTTGTTTACTATGTCTAACATGTAATTTTAAAATAGGACAACTACCACACACAAATATTTTCTGACAGATTGCTGAATGTTTTATAACTTCACTTCATTTCAAATTATTAAAAAAAAAACAAAAAAAAAACTAGTTTTGATGCACAACAATGTACAAAGGTTAACCCGAAAGGTTACATTTATGAATATGGATTTATAAGCATGGGCCTATGGATGTGTGTGTGTGTGTGTGTGTGTGTGTGTGTGTGTGCGCTCTGAATAGCTTTGAACAGGAAGTCTAAATTCAGCCAGGACCAGGAAGAAAAGTGTGTGAGAGGAACAAACAAATCAGGAAATCCTACGCCCTCGACCCCCCCTCCTCCACATCTCTCTCTCACACACACACACACTTTACACAGATACAGTGAAGGGTAAATCCATCTCCACTCACTTTTACCCTCTCCTCATTTGGAGACTTGCCGTCTGCCGACATTTAATCTGCAATTAATCCATTTCATATTTTTTAATTTTCTCCTGATAAGTAAACATGTGCAGCAGTAACTCTACTGACACTCAGTGTCAACAATAAAATGTAAAATTGCAATGTCAAAGCATGAAAAAGTCCA
>BRZM01003073.1:77677-124300 GCA_033238685.1 Lates japonicus | reverse complement strand
TGGTTGATAGCTGCAGTGTTAACATAAGGTTCTGTTTAATGCTGGAGTTCATGTCAGGTAAAAAACATACGTGTGTTCACACACACTGTCTGGCCCAGTCGAGTTTGTGTGTCTGTCTGCATCTGTGTTCAGTGAAACTGAATCCACACTGATCTCTATGGTGAGCTTGTTGCTGTTGCTGTATGTATTGTGTTATCAGTTGAAGTGTGGAAGGAAGAGAGTGTTCAAACAAGCATAGACTAAAGCCACTGTACCAGCCCTGGAAAATACATTTTTACTCTGATCACACTCCTTTCCCTCATCTGTTTTCTTCCCTTCAGTATTGTTTTTGCCTTGTTAGCTTCATCCTTGTTAATAACCATCATCCCTCCTTTTGTAATATATTCCCTTCCTCAATTCCCTCCTCATATTTGCTTTGATACTTTATTCCTTCCCTCTCTTTTCCTTTGGTGACCAAGAGAGCTCAACACACTACAACTTAAGAAAACGCATGGAGATAGACAAAACCTGCACAACACATACACTACAAATACAAACAACAAACCAAAACTATTTGGTTGTTTTGTGTGTATTTGCAGTGAGTTTGTCTATTTGATTGTATTGTCTATCTTTCCAAATATCTCTCTTTGCACTCGTCTGGCTGTGCTGCCCAGTCACATATCTACATTAAGCCATTCATGGCATTCAAACACTGAGCACGCTCACCAATACCAGTCCACCTCCCTCTTTCTTATCCCTTTGTCTTCTCCCCTTCTGTGTCTGACACATTTTCCCACTCTTCCTCTCTCTTGGTGGTCACCTTTTTCTGTCCATCTCCATTTATTGCTCTCTTTCTGTCGTTCTCTTTTCTTCCCACCTCTGCTCCATCTCTTGCAGTGTGGTCTCCCAACACAGTCAACGCATATTGAGCTGTTCTAATTTGGAGCTCTCGCCCATCCATGAGTGACTGACAGATCAGGGTAATTAGAGGAGTACCTCCTGCTCCTCTGCCCACCTGCTGTGTGGGGCTGAGGCCTCAGGCGCACTGGATGTCTGCCTGCCAGCTCTTTACCTGTCTATGCATTGGTTAAAGTATGTGTGCTTCATTCTAATCAAGTCTGAGATGTAATATTGATTTTTTTGATTGACATTTAAAAGTGTTAGATTGACTGAATTGCAACCATTTAATCAAAATTAGATGAGGTCTGGCTTTTCTTAAATGTTAATTCCACTTTTTCTCACAACCTGGATTGTATTTTCTGCGATTTGATCATTGTTGCTGTAAATGATAACATGGTACTCACCAATTTAATTGCTGAAATTTGGAACAGCATTGCCATTGTTAAAAGAAAAAAGTTGTGGGACAAAAACACAAGCAATCAGATAGTCAGCAGCCCAGAAATTACTTTGGAGATTACAGTATTATAAAAACCAACAGACTGTGATGAAATATTACAGTAATATGTGTGGCTGGGTAGTGTTTGCAGGTTCGCGGGTAGCTATCATGTCACTGGTTAGCTCACCAGCTACAGTAGTCCAGAAACTAGCCCTGCAAATAATCACCATGTTCCCAAGCTACCAACCATCCATTCTGGGAGGACACGAGAGGTGCACCCTGGACAAGTCGTCAGTCTATCATAGGACCAAAATATAGAGACAAACAACCATTCATGCTCACATTCAAAACTACAGGCAATTTAGAGTTGCCCATCAACCTAACCTGCATGTCTTTGGACTGTGGGAGGACGCTGGAGCACACTGAGCAAACCCACGCAGGTTTGTAGAGAACGTGCAGACTTTGAAAGCTGACCCCTCTTGCTGTGAGGGAATAGTGTTAACCACTGTACTGCCCCAATTACTTTTTCCATCATAGATCAGTCAATATCAGTAATTGATTTCATTTTTTCACATACACTGTTCAAAACTGCTGATAGAAATGATGAAAGGACCAAATTACTACATAATTTAGAATGATTTTCAGTAAGGACAACAGTATATCAGTATATATTTTGAATAGTCAATTGTTAAGAGATGGTTTCTAGTGTTTTTAGGCTCCTTACATTCTCAGCACACAAGTTTTAAATGGGGAATATAACCAAGCATTTAGACTGTGAGCAAGCAGCTGAGGCTTGTGGAACCCTACAGGTGATGAGTGCAGATGAGGATAAGCTGTGTATCATCAACACAAACATACTAATCAAAGACAACCAAGAGACAACTCTCTCCTACCACACACACAATCACACACATGCTAAAGGCAATCAATTAAAATTGCAGCATCTACTAAACTATCTGCAATCTGTAAAGAGGAAAATGAAGAGGCAAACATTCTCTTGCATCTACTGTGCTACTGATACTCTGTATTTGTCTAAACCCCCGATTCTCAAAAATACAGTGAGAAATAGCTAAACACAAAATACTTGAAGTCTTTAATAAAAAGGTTAGTATTGTAGCTATGGGATAAAGGGTCCAGGCTGTTTCTTCTGTCAGCGTAATAGGAGAGTATGCTGTAGTGTACCAGTGGGCAGAGTTGTTTATAATAGATAGAGTGGAAGAAAGGTATTTTTGAAGTATTTTGTGTAAAAACAACAGACAAAAATGTTCAGAGTAGCAGAGGAGAGGGTTTCTGAGGACTGACATTGCAGTCCCATTTAATAGGAAAAAAAATAGGAAAAATATTATTTCTTTCTTTCTTGGCAAACAAGAATGTCCAAAATTCCCACTTTCCTGTGTAAATCTGGTTGTGGTTTATGTCACGTTCAAGTGATGTGGGAATATTTACTGGAATATGTTAGTAGTGACAGTGCATTCAAACTGAGTCTTTAACTACTGTGACTAAGATTACTGATTCACAATTAAGTGATGAGACATTTTATTTTTATTCCCACTCTCTTTTTTCAGGCAACACACTTGCACTTAGGACATGATTCATTTGAGTTTATTCAGAGCAACCCAGGCACCAAAGCATCAGCTGCAAACAAAATTACTAAATAAAGGAAGTTGTGCTCTGTTTTTTTTTTTTTTTTTTTTTTTTTTTCATTCTGGTATAAATTACAGTTACTGGTCAAGACAATGGAGCATTTAACAGCTAAAGAGGAATTGGTAGGAACCAAACTCAGAGCAAAAATAAAGTGAATTCATCAAGTGGACATAAACACAACTGAGGTTAATGTTGCTACATAACTGCCAGATGTGTAAATAAATGACTGCTTGCTAACAAATTTGCCAAATCACCTTGAAAGAGAACGGAATTGTTAATTTATAACCACACTGTCAAAATAACAGCACTGTAGTGTAAAAATTCAGGACTGCCTTAAACACTGCTCCATGATACTGAATAGTGGTCTGGTCCTCTGTTTGTGTGTGTGTGTGTGTGTGTCTGTGTGCGTGTAGTTATGAACTCTTGTCTGATAAGTGTGTCTTGTCTCTCTGTGCATGGCTGCTGCTGCGGTCTGATTTTGTCTCCTTTACTTACTTCTCACCCAGCCTATTTACTAGTCAGTCAGACATCCACCCAGCCTATGTTTACAGTGGCCTAAATAAGTACATCATCTAGGTGGTAGTGTGTGTCTCTGGTTATCTGTGATCATATCTGTGTGTTTGATCTTCCTGTCTAATTGTACCTGTGACTTTTAAATGTGACTGTACTGTATGTGTGGGTCAGAGTGTGTGTGCATCTATGTATGTTCATGTACGTGATTGTTTGTCTGTACATGTGCGTATCTGTGTGTGAGTGTAGTCAGTAGCTGAATTTGTCACTGTCATTGTTTAGTAGCCTTCACATTAATGCTTCAATTTCCATTCCTCAGATAGCCACAAATATCTTAAAGCTGGACTGCCAACACTGGGTTTCACACCAGGTCAATTGTCCTGCACCCTGGGTCAAGGAAGGGCCCAAGATGACCTTCTAACCTTTGAATAATCTACTGGAAAAATGGATTATCATTCTAATTATTATGAGTAGTATTATTATACAAATTGAAACCAGACACATCAATTCAAAGCGATGGTTTTTGAGAATCAGATATTACAGTGCAATAAATTCAGTGCTATATAAAATTCAACAAAAATAAGTATTCAGTATAATTAAATTTCAAAATTCTGTTGCTAATATATGGAAATGTATTGCTGTCACACCAGAAAAAAAGGATCACTATCTCGTTATAACGTGAAGAGTTTCATGTATATCTTGATTACTTTGTTTCACATTATAACGCGATAACTATGTTTTACTTGAGAAACTTTTCATGTTCTAACGTTTTAGTTCTGGACTTTGAATGGATTAAATTTACATATATAGTAGGATGTAGCAGATTACTGTTCCTCTCTCCCATCTGACACAGAGATATCTGTTGTCTCCATGATAAATCTACACTGGGAAATTTGGATTCTGTAATCCTCTATCCTAATCACTGTAACAGGGTTTCTTCTTCACATGATGATTAGGAAATCAGCTCACTGGAGAAAGCTGACTGTAACCTGGTTACCTAAGTGCATGTAAATGCATGGGGATATGCTGCTTGGATTAGTTACAACAAAGCAGATATGTATGTGATCCTGACACATCTCATCCTTTAATCAAATTACTGACTAGATGACAGCATATGTAGCTTATGCTCTTTTTCTTTGACGGTTAATGTTATAAAAACCACCCTCCTGAAATTTGGAACTACTGTAAGTCCTCCACAGGAGAACTTGCAGCCACATTTGCTTTTCAGCTGTGTGTGTTGCTGCTTTACCTCGTCAGCACGTTGCAACTTTTCTTATATCAATAATAGCATTTTTTTATTTGCCTTTATTTCATTGACATTTAGCTGAGCATACATGTTTTATTGCAGTGCAGTAACAGTTTGGTAGTATAATACAACAAAACAGAAAGTGCAGAAAACCTCAACAAATAAAACAGAAAACTGAGGGTAAGCATAGTATATACAGGCACAGTAAAAGGCAGGTAGTTATTGATAATGGTCTTAAAGTTATAGAGGTAGAGGTAGTAAGCCTGTTTAAATTTTTAGGTGACATTACAAATATGACAAATATGTGTTACATTAACATTTATAAGTATTATAATGCAATAATAACTATATAATATGGCAGACCACTACTGGCTCTGTCAAATTATCATTAAAAAGAACTCTATAACTACTGAGTGCTTTACCTGGGAGTTGAATATTAGAGCATATAACATGAGTTAATATTTCATGCTAATATGCTCTGACATATTGAAATATTAATTCAACACTGATGGACACATTTAGAGCTTTAACAGTGTGTATATTTACAGGAATAATAACAAATTCACTGCGAAGACTAAACTAAATGTCATGGATATGTCACGAACAGACATTATGTAGAAAACGTGACCTTTGGAGGTGATTGTTTGCCTGCTTTTCTATCAACATACATCAGTAGCAGCAGCAGCACAACTTCACCAAACACCCCAGACCAAAGAGGCCTTGGTCACAAATATATTTAAACACCTTGGAATCTGACCTCTTTGATTTAGTAAAGGTTTTCTTGAACTATGGACAAAAACCTGATCACACTGATAAGATTAACTAAGCTTTTAAAATGTATTCAGCCGCTTTTTCTCAAGTTCATGAGATTTCTGTGAATAGGATTTTTTTTTACAGAAGCCTCCAGTATTGTGTAGTCTCTTCATGGTATTTTTCTCCTACACCATGTCTCTCACTATCCTTAATGTGTCCAACAGATGATTACACAAAATGGATGATGATAGACCACAGTGTATGAAAATGATTTCCAAATATTTCTAAACATTTTCTTCACAAACTGCTGCCTTCTTTGAGTGGCAAGGACACATCTTTTTCATGCCGTCCTCCTTTAACCAGTCTTGATTAGCTTAGCTGAACAGTCAGACTGATCTGCTCTGATTCAGTTGTTGATATGATGGCTGAGGTTACTGAGTTTAAGACGTTATTTTGCCTCAGCCTGTCAATGCTGCTTGCCTGCAGAGATTCTCTGCTAGCTTGGCTAGCTAGCTTGTGGGTGTCTGTGTGCAACCATGTGTGCATGGGTATTTCTCTGTGTATGCATTTCCGTGAGTGTGAGTTTCATATGTATTTGTCTGTGTTGCATGCACGTGTGTGTGTCTGTACCTTATCCATGTGTGTGGGTGTATGTGTGGGCAGAGCGTTAAAGCTGACAGTGAGCAAGCAACCTGAGGGCATATTTATGAGGTTTCTCACTGTCGACGCTAAGCAGTGAATATTAACCTGATGCTCTCTCAGCACCTTAAGCTCCAAAGCACATAGAACCAACATTTTCAAAATTTTCTTCTCGTCTGATTAATGCACTGTTAAGTCTGTTATGGAGGAAAGCGCATGGAAAAATGCGGAGGCCGAGGTCAAACTGTGCCATTATTGCTGTCAAGTGATTTCACATCATGATAAAGATATCATCCACCTTGTATCTAAATTTGTATTTTGTATGTATTTTTTGTATTTTTATCCATTATGTGTTAGCTCAAGGCTTCATAAAGAGCTACACGAGGCCATAAACTGAACAGAAAATATTTAACTTATCCTTACCCATCTAAATCCAGCTGATGTGTAAAATTTACTGTAGTAAAAAGTTGTGCATTGAATACTCTCTGACAAAGGTCATTAATTTGTGAAATGAAACAAACAAATGTGGGCGGGCAAGTAATTTAATTTAATTTGTGGCAAAATGACACTGGTAATCTAGAGACCTCCACAGGGCTGAAATGATCATTCTCTTCCTCCCCAGCTCCATTTTAACAGAACTGAACTAAACTGCCTTTCAGAAAATGTTCTAAATTCCCTGAAAGTGCTTGAAGAAAATGTACATTAAATATACAAACTCAGGGCAGGTTTAAAGTAAATGTACTGTACATTCGCATAGTAGAACAAAATCTCATTTTACCCTGTTATACAATCTGAGATTCATCTTCATAACAACAAATGATTCAGACACATTTTGCATTGTCTGAAATTTTGCTGATCAATAGGTGTACTTAAAGTTACATTGTAAAGTTTGTTTCCATAGTTAACAAAGAGCTTTTCTTAACATTCACTGTCTTTTACCAAGTTGTACTGTGTCCTCAAAGGTGCATTTACACAGTGAACACATACAGCTGCTGACTGCATTGTTTCCTGTATAAATACGACAAACATACAGTACTGCTGAGGAAGGTAGGAGTGGCAGTGGCTGCCACTTTTGTGACTCTTGCAGCTTGCCATTTCAGGTTGTCATGTAACCATGGCAACCATAGATCCCAAACCAAGGAAAACACAAGAACTAATTTTATTGTTTTGTATTTGAGTAGTCTCACTTTTACAATAGCAATGAACAAATGTTTCAGTAGACCTCGGACGGAATTTCCTGTAAATGTAATGTCTGGGGGGCAAACTGACACTGAGTTGGTTTCAAATTAGCTTAAAGTGATAGTTTGGATAACTGCTTGGAAGTGGGGTTGTAGGACCTACTTAATCATAGTCAGTTTATTACAGAAGTATAACAAAAGTAGTATGCTGGATACCAGGTGTGTCATTTCTGTGGAAGTTTAATGTGGACATTAGCTGTGCCAAATCCTAACTTCAAGTTCCAGGCTAACGTACAAAATGAACAGTCAAACGCCGTAAAACATGGCAAAATTTATAGATTACTGTCAGGCCGAGACTAAAGGCAGGACTCAGACGCAGAGATGACGTAAATAAACAGACTTTATTAATAACAAAAGCTCCCCACTTGAGTGACAAAGAAACAGAGTTGGTAAAACTTTCCTAGGGCGATAAGATAACAACAAAAACAAAAAGTCACTCTCAAAGGAGGCAAACAAAAAGGCTATGAAAGGATTTAACAAAAACGCCCACAGAGGAAACCAGAAAAGCTCTAACAAAAACTCTTCCTAAAAAAACGAGGACCTAAGAAAAGCTAAGGAACATAAATCTAGTAAACAAAATCATTTCCAAAAGGAGGAATCAAACAACTAAGAAAGTACCTAAGGCTAAGGCAAGAAAACTAAGATATCAAATTATAAATAAAAATCACTACAGAGGAACAATGGCCATTGGAGGCAACACTGTGGCTGTGATCTGGCTGAGGTAAGTCTGGTGAACGTGATCTAAGACACTCTGCACAAGACAAAGGAGATACAGACTATTTGAAGCTACTTAGGAGAGGTAAGGAAACAGGGAGACAAGGAGTAATCAGGACACAGGTGACACAAGGAGGAAGGGCAAGGTTCTAGAGGAGAGTAAATCCTTCCAAAATAAAACAGGAAATGACAAGACCAAAAATTCCAAGACAAGACAAACTCACCGCAGTGTGACAGAACCCTCTAGGACTGGCTACCAGACGGTCCAGACTGTCCAGGATGGTCAAGTGGTCGTCTTCAATGAGTCTGTGTCCAAGATGAACGTGAGGGAACTCACTGTCTCCTCCGTCCATAACCTCCCAGTCCACTACATTGTTTGCCCCGCCTGCCATGGTGACCGCCAGCAGCTTGACTTTGTAGATCGGCCTGCCAACCACCTCTGGAGGAGGAGGGGCGGGGGTTAACGCCAGTCTTACCTTTGACTGAAGCCACCTGGACTTAAGGCGAAAAGTGGGGTGGACGCTGAGGGATTGGGCAGGCGGAAGGCGCAACAGCCGCAGGACCGGCGATCTTGGTGATGGAACGGACCCACGGGCGCGGGTGCCAGCCTTGAAGGGACTTGAGGTGGAGGTTCTGGCCGAGCCACACTCTGACCTGGCCGGTAGGTGGGGGTACGCTTCCCCCGCGGCCCGCCGCCTGACCCGATTCCCTGGCGGATGAGAACCTGTCGGGCGCTGACCAGATGCGCCGCACCGCTGGATCATGGAGTGAAGTGAGGGTACCGACACTTCGGTTCCTGGTCAGCGAAACAGGGGGCTCGGGAGTCAGAAATACCCTGAAGGTGAGAAACCCGTGGCTGAGGTGGCAAAGAGCGCATACCAACCCAGACCAGGTGTTTGCTCCATGTTGAGGTTCTGGGACACAGACACCAAGGCCGGTTTCAGTTGTTGATTGAGGCGTTCGGGTCTGGCCGCTATTCTCGGGTGGTAACCTGAAGTCAGGCTACCTTAGCCCGGCGAGCCGGCTAGAATTTCTCCAGAAGCACGTATACTTAACTGGGGCTCTGTCGGAGATTTATGTCTCGAGAAGAAGACATGAAAGACTCATAATTTCAGCCGCTCTTTTATTGGAAGGCAGTTAGGCAAAGCTATGAATCTGACTCATCTTAGGAAAACCTGTCCACAGTGAGGATTGTGGTGGGAAGACTTGGGAGACCGGGAGCCCTGTGACAAAGTCCATGGACAAGGCCGGGCCCACGGCCCGTGATGGGAAGGCTGCAGTAGTCCTAATGCCATGGGACCTGGAGGACGCTCTTATTCCTGGGCGAGACCAACATGCCTCGACGTATTCCCCGGACCTGTCTCCATGGATGGCTACTAGGAACCTCCGGGAGATGGCGAATATAGTCCGCCGAACTCTGATGACAGAGAGCAGCATGTGGGGCCTAGAATCACCTGTGGGCGAGATCAACAGGGACAACAATCACCATTCTCAGGGCACCCACTAGGTGGAGGAGCCTCACCATTCGCTTGCTTAACTATTTTTCATCTGCCAAGTAAACCGCCTCCTACCACACAGGTCAGTGGAAGGATAGGCTCTTGGTTCCCTGGCAACAGGCTCAGGGTCAGAGCTTGACAGGCGCCTACGAACGTGCCCGGGACTCGCCCAAGAAAGAGTAAAGGCAAAACGATTAAAGAACAGCGCCACCTGGCCTGACGAGAATTTAGTCTCTTGGCTTTACGATATACCTAGGGTTCTGTGGATCAGTCCAGACGATAAATGGGTGTTCAGCCCCTCCAACCAGTGCCTCCATTCTCCAGGGCCACCTTGACCGCGTAGCAGCTCTCGACACGACATCATAGTTCCGCCTGCCCGGGACAGCCGCCGCGACAGGAAGGCACAGGGATGCATCTTCCCCATCCTGCTCCGACCGCTGAGAGGACCCGATCCCTTCGTTGAGGCATCTACTAAATCACGAATCCGCCGCTTGGTGGTCTGGGCAGTGAGGATCGCTGGTAGAAGCGGGTCTTGAGGTTCCGGAAGGCGGCTTCTGCTTCTGGGGACCAGGAAAACTGCACCTTCGAGGAGGTTAGAGCATGAAGTGGGGCTGCTATTGCGCTGAAGCCTCTGATAAACCGCCTGTAAAAGTTAGCAAATCCGAGGAACTGCTGAACCTTCTTGCGGCTATCAGGCGTGGGCCAATTGGCCACAGCGCTGACTTTAGCCGGATCCATCTGCACCTTCCCAGGGGCTACTATGAAGCCCAGGAAGGAGATGGTGTTGGCATGAAACTCGCTCTTTTCTGCTTTAACATAGAGTTTGTGTTCTAGTAGTCGTTCTAGGACAGTGGCTACGTGTTTCTTGTGGGTTTCTAGGTCAGGCGAGTATATGAGAATGTCATCTAAGTAGACGTACACAAAATGGTCTAGGAAGTCTCTCAGGATGTCATTGACCATGGCCTGAAAGACAGCGGGAACGTTGGTGAGTCCGAATGGCATGACCAAATATTCATAGTGACCACTAGGTGTGTTGAATCCTGTCTTCCACTCATCCCCCTCCCTGATCCTGACTAGGTGGTAAGCGTTTCGGAGATCTAGTTTGGTGAAAATCTTGGCCTGCTGGAGCTGATCAAAGACAGATGACATGAGAGGTAATGGATATCGGTTTTTAATGGTAATATCGTTAAGAGGGCTGTAATCGATACAGGGCCTTAGAGACCCGTCCTTCTTAGCCACAAAGAAAAACCCGGCCCCGGCAGCTGATGAGGAGGGGCGAATAAGCCCCGCCTTCAGTGAGGTCTCTATGTACTCTGTCATGGCCGCTTTCTCCGGACCAGAGATGGAGTACAAACGACCCTTGGGGATGGTGGAACCAGGGATCAAGTCTATGGCGCAGTCGTACGGTCTGTGAGAAGGGAGTGACATGGCCTTGGTCTTACTAAAAACCTCCCGGAGATGGTGGTAGCAGGAGGGTACGGATCTCAGGTCAGAGGTCTCAGGGTCTGTGGTAACATTGAGAGAGACATGGTTAATAGTTGTCATATTTTCTCCCTGAAACGAGTTGAACCCACAGTGGTTCGCACAGTCCTTCCCCCATCCCAAGATTTCCCCTGTTCTCCAGTTTATGTGGGGGTTATGTTCTTTTAATCACGGGAAGCCTAGAATGAGTGAGTGCTGGTGGGAACGAAACAAATGAAAATGCATGAGTTCATGGTGATCATCTACAATAACTTTGATCAGTTCAGTCTTGTGAGTCACATTGAATATTAAGGTCCCGTCCAGGGCGCTGGCCTTTAATGGCTTGGATAATTGTTCAGTTTTCAACTTGAGCTTTTGGGCAAGATCCCAGTCCATGAGACTGTCATCAGCCCCTGAATCAATAAGTACCCCAAGTGAAATTGTGATGTCATGATGCTTTACCTTGATGGGCGTGAGTGTACGCGGAACATGGTTAGAATCCGTGAGTTGACTCACCACCTTGGGCCTTTTAGTAGGACAGGTAGCGACGAGGTGGTCTGACTCCCTGCAGTAAAAGCACCGGCCCTCCTGCTGCCTTCGTCGTCGCTCCTCTGGCGTCAGCCGTGCCCTGCCGAGCTGCATGGGCTCCTCCTCCCCAGCCGTGGGGAAAGGAGGACGTTGCTCAGAGGGAGTGCGACGGGACTCCAGCCAGTCAGGTGCAGGTGTGCGGGGTGTTCTCCCTGATGATGGCCTGCTTCCCCGTTCGGTTGTCAGTCCGGATGGCGAGGGCGATGAGGGAGTCCAGGTCCGGAGGTAGGTCCAAGGGAACCAGCAGTTCCTGTATGGAAGCCGTCAGACCCTTCAGGAACACGTCATATAAAGCTGTGGGGTTCCACCCACTCTCCGCCGCCAGGGTGCGGAAGTGGATGGCATAATCACAAACCGAGCGACTGCCCTGTGTCAGCCCGCTCAGCTCCCTAGCCTTTTCCCTATCTGTGGACACAGGGTCGAAAGTTCTCATAAGTGCTGCCTTAAAGTCCTCGAGGGAACTGCAAAGTGGGGACTCTCGAGCCCACTCTGCCATGGCCCAAGCTCTAGCTCTGCCAGCCAGATGGGAGACCATAAAGGCTATCTTGGACCTGTCTGTGGTAAAAGCATGGGGGGAATGTTCAAAATGTATAGAGCAGTCAATCAGGAAAGCTTTGCATTGCCCTGGTTCCCCAGAGAAACGTTCTGGGGGCGCCAATTTCATTCCTGCCCCGGTGAAGGGAACAGCCTGAACTGCAGCCGCTGCGGTATCTGGAGGTACAGGTGCTGTGGATGGGCTGGTAGTCTGTTGCAGGTGGTTGATCAAGTCCGCACTTGGGCTGGCTGGCCTAGTTCTCCGAGGCCATGTGATCTAAAACTCTCCTGCTGGGAGGCGCCTTCTCAGGCCTGGCCGCTGTCAACTAATGACAGTCTCTGCTGATCCCTTTTGTGAGTGCACTGCTCAAGGGGCCGAGGACTGAGGCAGGATCAGGCATGAGATGGCGTAAATAAAACAGACTTTATTAGCAAAGTTCTCTCACTTGGGTGACGAAAGAAACAGAGGAAGCTAAAACTTCTAAGTAGGATGCAGATAACCAAGCAAAAGTCACTCTCAAAGGAGATGAGCAAGGGCTGTGAGAGGATTTAACAAAAAGCGCTCCAATAGGAAGGCGAAAGCTCTAAATAAACCTCTCCTGAAAAAAACTGGGAGGACCTAAAGGCCTAGACATAAGCAGGTAAAACAAAATCGCTCCAAAAGGAGGAAATCAAACAACTAAGAAAAGTACTCTACAGGCTAGGCAAGAAACTAAGATATCAAAATTTACAAACGAAATCACTCCCAGAGACGTGACACTGGAGGCAACATAGCTGTGGTTCAAGGCTGGAGGTAAAATCAGGTGAGCGAGGGCAGAACTTACTCTGGCACAGGTAGGGAGACTACTAAGCTGCAGAGAGGTAATGGAAACAGGTGAATGAGTAATCAGGACACACAGGTGACACAGGGAAGGGCAAGTGTTCACAGAAGCGAGAGGAGAGTAAATCCTTTAAAAATAAAACAGAAATGACAAGATAAGAATTCCAGGACGGGAACAAAACCTCACCACCCAATTAGCAAGTTTGAAGTTGGGTGAAAGAAAGTCAATATCAATCCATCCTTGAGATTCAGTACTGAGGAGAATCCTGCTTAGTACTGGCATATTTCTGCAGTTGTGGAGACATTTCCATCATTCCAAACACAAAGTGAATGCAATGGGTCTGCACTTCCCCAGATGATGGGAGGATGATTGTACTGATGATTGTATGGCAGCATCAAGCATTGTTCAAAATACTTTTATGTACAATGTGTTTATTTTGCTAATTGCCATGAATAATTGTGTGTTTTTATGGGATTTTCCACTTAGGATCAAAGTGACAAGAAAGATGAGAGCAACATGAACTTCTTCCCCACAATTATTCCCTCACATATGGGGAAATTCACATGACGTGTCCAGTGTGTGCTACCAGGCCAGCAGTAGGCCCCAGGACAAAGTAGAAAGAGAAGGTCCAAACACAGAGTAACTTTGCTACCATATAGCGTGACTACACCTCCCTGAGGCATACACAAGTATATTCACTTCCTGCTCCGAACACACACACACACACACAGCAGAGCAATAGTGATGCATTGTCTGTGTCTGGACTGCAGAGAGGAGACACAGCCTGAAGGTCCCTCTCTGCATCTCTCCCTCTTCCTGTCACCGTTTCTCCTTCTCTCTCTCTCCCTCACCTTTACTATGATTGAAGAAGAGATGACAAGACGAGAGGAGAGAGAAGGGGAAAAAGGAGTCAAAAACGGGGCAGGCATAGAAGGAGACCAAAGAAGAGATGACCACAGGAAGGGAGGAGAAGAGATAAAAGAAAAAGAGGATTGGAGCAGAGGGACAGCAGGTTGGAAAGATGCCCCAATTCTTCATGGCTCACAGATGCATCTGCAACACATTTATTATCGTACTGCCCTGCAAACCTGCTGCTGCTTCATATCAAGGATGCAGGCTAGAGGGCAGAGAGAGCAGAGAGCTGGGAAAAAGGCTGAAATACAATGTGTGATGAGACCAAAGAGACATTAAACAGTCTGACACAGACAATTCACAGTTACCATGGAAAGTGCAGATCCCAGTGCCCAGCTAATCTGCAGTTTGTAACAGCTTTTAAAAAAATGAAGTTTAAAGCTGTGTCCTTAATCACTCTCTATACTGCATGCTGCTGAATCGACTATGACTTTCTGTAAGTGTATTTATGAACTGTATGAGTGGTGTCTATAGCATGGACACTAGTTACTAGATACTAGATACTTTGTTATGTTAAACTCCACTTGTGATTGATTGTGATTCCATCCATCCATTAGCTATACCATTTATCCTTTGTAGGTCGCAGGGGGGCTGGAGCCAATCCCAGCTGACACTGGGTACACCCTGGATAGTCTATCACAGGGCTGGCAGATAGTGACAAACAACCATTCACACTCACATTCACACCTACAGGCAATTTAGAGTTGCCAATTAACCTAACCTGTACTCCACACAGGGAAGTCCCAGGCAAACCTGGGTTCAAACCCAGAACCTTCTTGCTGTGAGGTGACAGCACTGACCTCTGCATCACTGTGCCACCCTCTGATTATAATTAATAGGCTCAAATCTGAATTTACTACAATACAGTAGGTGAAGAATTGGTAATAGTAGATGATTGATTGTAGAGATATTTCACTCAAAGAGGACTGAGAAACTTTGATCTGATGGTAGTGCTACAGGAAATGTCAAAGGATTGTAATTACTGATCTGCTAGTAGCCATGAATGTCTCTACCAAATGTGGCTAAAGATCCTTTAATGCTCCTTTGATGATCCATTGATTGATATCTCACATGATATCGAAATGGACTGTCTATTACACTTTCTGATAGGAGGATAACGTAAAAAAATGCTCTCCTTCAATTCCTTCTGAAATATCACTTGAAGTCTTAGTACCAACATTAATGTCAGCACTTCATTGAATGATAAAATGACTCAGCGTAATCAGTTCTCTCCACATAGGCTGCAAGACTCCCAGTGTTGATTTTCTGTCTGGTGAGATGATGGAATAGTGAAAAGGTCCATGTGTCCTTTAATGGCCCTGCTTACTGTCTTCATACAGTCTGAGCTGTTAAAGTGTGCCACAGCATGCTACATTGTAAACAGCCTCTTAATGTTTCATAATGCTGCTAGTCTGAGAGCAGTGTCTGCAGCCAATGCAGCCCACTGACTCTCATTTACTCTCACACATACTCATAGAAACACACACATTCAAACGGACACCCCAAAGGCACTTTGCCACTACCACATACCCAGAAACACACTGAGAAACACACACACTGCTAAGTTTGGTTTTAATGCGGTAATCTTAATAATTTCACTCTTCCTCTCACGCTCTTCTTCCAGCTTCCCCCTCCCACTCTTTATTATATCCTCACTATCACCTTCATCCTCAGTGCTCTGATCACCCACATTCTTATCATCACTATCCTCCTTCTCATCAACTCCTTTCTGTCTCTTCCTCTTCCTACTCTTCACTCTGTTACTTCCCTTTCCTCTCTGTCTTCTTACTCTGTTTTGTTGCCACTGCAGTCTGTCCTGTTTTCTTTCTACTCTTCTCCTCTTTTCCTTTCCTCTCCTTCCCCCTGCCTGGCCTCTGCCACGGAGCCGACTATCTGACCTGTCAAGGCAAAGTTTGGTCATATCTCAGTTTATATGCTTACTCAAGGCAGACGCGGTTTATCAAGAAGATGTGATGTGCTATCAGAAAAAGCAATTAAACACTTTGTTGTGCTTTTATCCAATGGAAAGTGACATCAGATACCTCAAGTCTTATTGCACACTGCCTCAGGACTGGTTGCACATGTATTTAAAGTGTCAATATGTTCCATGCTGTCAATCCCATGTGTCAGGAACTTGTAGTTGTTTGGCCATTTACTGGTGAACCAGTTATTACCGAGTGCTTTGATGTTCAGACAGCATGAAATATGACACCAGCTGACAATAACAACATCAGTCTTTCAGAGTTCCAAAATAAAATCAGCGAGACATTCCCTGAAACACTGTAAGCAGGGCTTGCAACTCTTTTATGTAGCTTCAAAATGGGGTGAAACATACAGACTTTTAGTTTGGGAATTGGTGACAGCTGATAAAGAAGCAGAATGATGGCTTTGGATTGAGATTGTGTCAAGTTGTTGTGCTTATAATGTTCCCGAAAGCAGGATTTCCATATGCTAATGTCACAAATACAATAACCACACCAGTGTGCTCACTGTGGTGCAATGTCAATTTGTGCTGCAGCCAAAAAAGCATGTCTTTGTGAGTTAGTTTTTTTAATGCTAACATTGTGCTTTTAAGTTTAACCCTTACAGTTGATGTTTTTGGACACACATAGGTTATGTCTCTCTGCCTGTGGAGCTAACCTTGTGAATCATGTAGCATTATCACTGCTTCTAGCTGCTGTTTCTCACTGGAGTATGTGTCATGTTAGCCACCAGAGTTGTCTGTCAAGGTGGCATGTGGTTAAAGGCATACAATGCAATGCATACTTTTGCACTCTGTATTAAGATTGGAATATTTAATTATCCTTTTCTGGCTGGCTTTGGTCAGGCCATCTCAGAGCTGTTTCAAAATGCTTTTCCCTTAGAGGTCTGCCATATATTGTCTCTCAAGGCAGAGGTACTGTCGAGGCAACTTCTGTCCACATAACCATTCTCTGTAAGGAAGCTGTTCACTCTTTGTGCCAAGATAGAGAGGAAGATCTTCCCTTTAACATTGAGCAAGACAGTGCTCCTGAATTGGCTGAATTTCCTGGAGTCCTTCTCCTTGGGTATGAATACTGCCACAGCTCAACGTAACTCACACATGCACTGCTTTTTCCATATGGCTTGCATGAGGGTCCACAGAAGTTTGAGAACTGTGGGTCAGTTCTTGTAAAGCATATAGGGAATTCCATTTGGTCCTGGAGCTGCTGATGCTGTGGGTCTCCTTACCACCTCCCTGACCTCACTGAGCTTAGGAAGGTGGATGTTGAACTGGGATACAGGTGGAGGTGGGCAAGGCATGTGTCCTGGCAAACACGACAGCTCATTCCTGTGTCACTCTACCGTCTCTTGATATAATCCTCAAGCTCTTCCCTGGTGATTTCAAGCTTCCCAGTCTTTGTTTCCTCTAGGAGCTGCCTGGTATGCTGGAAGAGGTTCTAGATGAAACTTCCCATTCCTTCTCTTTCCTTTTCCTGCACCTTTGAATGCACACGGTCCACTGCAAGCTGTTTTGCTTCTGCTTGAGCCCTAGTTTGTAGTTGAGTAGTTAGAGCCCTTCTTTCTCCCTTGGAGTTGCTTCCCCCCGGTTTTTTCTGACATTGTCACCACCAATGCGCCAGCTGTTTGATTTCTCTTTCTTGCCTCCCTTTTTGCCTCAGTGCAGCAGTTTTCTTGGCAGTAGTCACTCTTTACCTGGCTTTGCTCTCCTGATAAATGATGTCTCCCAACAGGTTTAGCCTGGCCTCCACACTCCCTTGCAGTGACAGCTGCAGTATCTTGCTTAGGTCTGAGTCCACTTTCTGCCACGTTACTGCCTTGCTGGCCTTTGGCCACTTGATCTTGTTCCTAGTTGCTGGTGCCTGCTTCTCTGTGCTTGTTGACTCTGGTCTTTCATGGCAGGTAGGAATGTATCCTTGGTATCCACCAGGCAGGTCACTCTCTGCTGAAGGGCTTTTCTCATCAACTTGCTGCCTTCTGTCAGCAACGTTGGGTTCATTGGCACTGTGGTTTTCAACCAGGCCTTTGGTCCCTCTTGTCTGACCTGCTGCTGCAGTGCACTGCAAGATTGCTGGTGGCTTTTGCTGACTCAGCAGCAGGTAACTGTGTGTATATCTGCCTGTGGTTCAGGTCGTACGTACAGTGGATTGTCCACTGATTTCAGGGTTGGCGGTTCAATCCCTGAATCTTTGAGCAAACACTGAATCACAAGTTGCCCATAGACATAAGATAATATTCAAAGCAGCAATGTACTGCTACCTTTTCATCCATGCATGTATTTTCTATTACGTAGTTTAAAATTGTTGACACTTTTGTTTCAGATTGTGAAGGTGTGTGATATGTATTATTTTCTGAAAGGTGCAGATTTCATTGTGACTATAATAAATGAAAATTAAAAACTAAATAGAAATGACAGATTTCAAAAGATAATACCAGTACTGCCTGTGAGGTTTTATAGTGTCACGATTTTATATTGTCATGACGAAATAGCAGCAGTGGAAATGCATTTCTATAGTAAATAATAAAATAATAGTAGATGACATCTCTCTGTAAAATATCTGTCCCATGCGACCTCTCACATAATTTCATTTAAACTGTCATACACAGTAGTCTTCTATTGTTTAATGGTGCTTTTAATGAGCATTTTTGTGGCTTCCCGCTCATTTTGTCAGCCTTCAGATTAAGTATCTGCTGATCAAATCTTGGCAGAACTTGGGGGACATAATTTATCTCACCATTCTGTCTGCTATTTTTAAATCACACCAATTAACCTGTCTGTGTTTGTGAGAAAGGTGGGATCTGCATAATTCAAGTTTACAGTTGTCTTGCATTTTCCAACATTTTAAAGCTTTGCTTCAAATTCATGTGGCAGTAGAATGGGAGTGTTGCCGGAGGGGAGAAAAAAGAAGAGCAGCTGAGAAGAGGGATGGGAATGGCCAGAAGATGGGAGAGTAAAATCAAAGACACCAAGAGAGAAGATGGACAGAGAAGAGGAGGGCAAGATGGGGTAGACAAGTTCTGAGAGTAACAGAGAATAATAGAGCCAGAGAGGGAAGGATAGACAGAAGATTAGATGAGACTGAAAAAGGTGGCCAGACAGACGATCAGAGTAATAGATGAGACAAAATGAAAGACAGAGCAAAGAGAGGAGAGGCTGGGCAAGTTACTGAGGCTTCACTAATTGCCACTCAGAGGAAGGGGAGAGGACTCTTTTCAAAGAATGGTCACACTGGTCTGTTCTTTGAATCAGATCTCTTTTCCTGTCTCCCTACACCCATTCTCCAGCCTGCTCCCCACCACCACCGTCTAGACAAGAGCAGAACAAGCTGTGCTTGTTAGGGGAGGAAAGGGAGAAAATGTGCAGCGTCCGTTGGTTGCTCACTGCTCACTGGGCAAATCAGAAGGACTCACACCAGGAACAGGCCTGCAAGGTGTTGCAGGCTCATGTCTACTGTGTTGTTCACACAGGTATGAGCCAACTGTGTTTGTGTGTGTTTCTTAAACATAGCTCATTCCCTCATCCCAACCAGTCTCATGAATTTCATTGTAATGTTTTATTCCTCTTTCCCTGTGTAGAATTACTTTTTGCTTCCATCTCCCATTTATTTTGTCTTGCCAAGGACAAAAACAACAAAAGAAAAAGAATTCCAACCTGAAGTGCAGAGAATATGGCTGAGTGGTAAATTAGACCTGTATAATCAATTTAAGCAATGAGTTTGGCACACAGGAGTCAAACTGATTTGTTACTATGGCAAAGACATAATTTGACTCAATATTTTAGTGGGAAATCAGTCCAATTTTCGGAGCCTCACGTACTGTCCACATATGAAGCAGGGCTCATTTGTGAGACTAAATGTGAAGTGACTCTGCAAAGACCTTCCAAAATGGCACTTTCTTTTCATTTACTGCTGCACAGATGTTTCAGGTCTATTTCTGTACCTGTCATACTATCCTGGATCTTTCTTAGATACATGCACACAACATTGCTAATGGTCTACTGGCATTTACTCTCAAGAACTAATTGTATTTCATTATATTTTATTTTAATTAACCAAGTAAAAGTCTTGTTGAGATGGACAATATTTGAACTGTGGAGATCATGGGACCAATGGAGAGCACACTGTAAAACACACATGCCAGGAACAGTGCAGGAACATATACATAAAGTCAGACTTCTATGCATTAGTCTGTTGCCAAGGTGCATGCTGGGAGGTTTCCCTATTTCAGGAAGTGACATTATAAATTAAAAAAAAACTAATAAAACCACTAACTGTACATGTACATGTACACTGAATAAACAACAGTATTATACTTCTTTCAGTGGACCACAGACTAGTTGTCAGGATACCTTGTTCCTTGCTGCTTTGATTTAGACCACTGTTGTTTCACTGGAGTATTTGTGTAAGGCTCTCAGCAGATGCTAAAGCATAGTTAACTTAAATTTTATTTAAGTTAGCACAGACCAGCACTCATTAAGCCTGGAGTTCTGGGGCCCTTGAGATTGGTAGTCCAGCCTTTCAGCTTTGAGTTCCTCCCCTGTGTCCTGGTTTTTCGTGTCACATGGCTCTTTTCTTCTGTTATAGGAGGATGTTTTTCCTTTTCTTGTTACGTTTGATTAAAGTTTCGGCCCAAACAGTAGAATTTGGACACAGAGACAGATTCACAGTTGAAAGAGATCATTTATTGTAAATTCTTGAGAGTTTGCCTCACGGCTGTGGGCAGGATGGCTGGAGAGCGAGACAAGCAACAGACCAGGGATGACAGCTGAGACTGGGCTAGGCACAGGATCCAGAGCTGGTGTATTGCAGGTGAACCAGTGAGCTGGGTGAGGCAGGGTACAGGACAGGCAGATGAGAGGGGACCTGAGGCACAGTGAGACAAGGAGTAAACAAGGTTCAGAAAGCAAGACAAGCCCTGACATTTCTTTCTTTCTCATCAATCTGAGAAAAACTATTTTTGTCTCCTGGTATGAAAATTTATCCATGGAGATAACCACCCTGAACCCACCTCCACCACTCAGTTACTATTTGTTAAAGTTTGTGTGAGTTTTAATAACTATAGTAATTGTGTTGTAGTGATCAATTAGAGTGCACTTTAACAGTGAAATTTTGTGACTTTGCCTAAAAGAGGAGGAGGGAAAAAAGTGCCCAAAAGTCAGAATTTTACATTACATATTTTTTGTCTGAAAATTAGACAGCAGGTATTATTCATTGTTTGTTTTGTTTACATTTACGTCCAAGAAGAGACTATGCCTTTTGTGTCTTCAGAGCATCTAGTGATGTTTGGTGCTGCATTGTGGGTGATGTAGGCACCAGGTTTAGACAATGAATGGAATAAAATTACATCTGAGGTTCTGTTGCATTTTTAACTGCCCTTCATAAATCCAACAGTGAGCAGACTTTCAATGCAAAAACTGTAAAGTAGCATTTCTAATGTCTCTCCAAAAACACTTGTCCTTCCTTATAATTTGTAAAATCACTGTGAAAATTATTTTTGACTCCAAAAATAAATTACTTTTGTGATTGTGGCTGAATAGAACAGCCAGCATACAGTGCATACTGAATATACAGTTCATAAACCCAAACAAACTCAGCTTCATCCATATCTCTTTTAGGAAATAGGTAAATAATGTACATCTGACTTACAATCATTCAAGTTTCATCCATTTTCTTATCTCTGCAGAGACTGTCACTTTCCGGAGTAGTCATGGGCTCAGTATGAGTGTAGCTCTAAATCACCCCACACTGTGGGAAATACTAACATGGCCTTGCTTTCCAGTGCACCAAACACTTTGTTGTTATTTTTACTTATTATGATTAAAGTGAGTATTCATTACCTCGTATATACATATACATACATACATATATATGTATATATATGTGTGTGTGTGTGTGTGTGTGTGTATATATATATATATATATATATGTGTTCACATTTATAGGTTTGAAGTTTTTTTTTTTTCACCAGATAGTGCTAATCAGGCATATTAATATTTAGGGGCAAAGAAGCATTTTGGTAATAACGTAATAACGTTGACACATTATGGTTCGGGGCTGCAGCACATCAAAGGTACGTTTGAAAAAGCTATTTATTTATTTGTTGTTTTGATTGGGAGACCACTTTTTGTGTGACCTTGTTTCTGTGTGAACACATTAACTCTGCTTTGTGTTAGAGCTCACAGGTAAAAAGAAAAAATAATAATTTCACATGACCTTGCACATTCTGAGGCATAGATAACAAAACTTCACATAACAGCTCTGTATTTGAGCGTTTTGTTGTTTGTACAGTTAACAGTGCTTTTACACATTTTAACTGCCTGCATGTGCTACTATTGCAGCGACACTGGTGTATATGTGTGGGCGTATTTGTTTTTTTGTTTTTTTCGTAAACATGTTTTTTTTAAAATCTAAATGTTCTTTTTTTTTTTTTTCCAATATTGGTTTCAGTACTTTTTAACACAAAATTCTACACCTTCTCAGTATTTCAGCGACATAAAAAGGAACTGATCATTCCTTTTTCATTCCCTAACAGTAATAATGAATTCAGGACCTTGAATAAACAAAACATTTTGTTCGCCAAGGATGCAACGTGGAACATCATCTACAATACTTGTTTCAAATCTGATGTTCAGATTGTGAGCACAGCTCTGTTCAGACAACTAAACATTTGAAATAATTGTGCTAAGAAATATAACTCTTTCTACTTGTCTCCTTCCCCTCGCCTCCCCTCCCCTCCCTGGCTGAACAGAGTGCAAGTTCCACTGCACCAATGGGAATTGTTTGCGTCTGGGCTCACTGATCTGCAACCAGCTGAATAACTGTGGGGACAACAGCGATGAGGAGAACTGCCCTGTGGTCACTCAGCACCCTCCACCAGGCATCTTCAACTGTGAGTGCTACAGGATAATGCTATACCTCTGTGCCTCCCCAGTCTGTACATCGCACACAGGAAAAAAACACTGATTCCATCCTCATTCCTCTCTCTTCTCTCTCTCCTTGTCTTTCCTCTCTGGTGTTTTCTGTTCTGTCTATCCCCGAGGTCTCTTTGTCTAACCCCAATGAACAAGGTATGATGTGGATGCTAAGGTCATTTTTGGGCATTGTAATGCAAACAAACTTTCCATGGAGTATAATGAGTTTTCTTGGATAGATTTTCTATGTTTGAGCTTCTGTGGCATGCAGATCTGAAAAGTGATGAACTCATGCACACTGTCAGAAACACATTTACTAAAGAAGCTAAATTTTGATCTTAAGCCTTCATAAGGAATTAAACAAACTTAGCTGCTCCTATGACTACATTCTTCTGGACATAGACCTCAGATGTTGTAGCTGGAAACTGCTGGATCCACCCAGCCCCCAGTGCTCTGTTTACCACTGGCACTGTTGCATTTACAAACTCCTCTCTCAGCCTTTGGTATTTTTCATGCTTCTTATTTTCCCTCTTCTTGATGCTGCTGTCACTTGGGATTGCTACATCTATCACTACTGCCTTCCTCTGTTGTTTGTCGACCAACGTGATGTCCAGTTGGTTAACTATCATCAGTTTGACAGTCTGGATCTGGAAGTCCTACAGGACCATAGCTTGGTCATTCTCAACCACCTTAGGAGGTGTCTTCCAATCTGACCAGACAGACAGACAGACAGACAGATTGCTGTGGCATGTAGATTATAAACTGATATGTGCACTTTGTGTTTATCCTTTGTCTAAGATGTAGGAAAAAAAAGTTGTTCTCAAAAAATTACAATTAACAGTACAATAAATATACCACAGGATGTTTCCCTCTCCACTGCCTTTCAATTTTTGTTTGCATCACTTTGCTGCTACCATCAGCCTCCCCCCCACCAACACCAACACACACACACACCAAGTGCCCCACCAACCACCTCCTACCTCCCGCTGAACGGCAGTGTCCAGGGAGACAAGATGAGAGTGTTCCCTTGACTCATCACGATCAATGGAAACAGAGAGAGAGAGAGAGAACGATAGAGAGAGATAGAGAGAGAGGGTGAAGGACACCAATGGGCTCCGATGGCTGTCTGCCAGGCCACTTTGATGTGCTGCAGCGTTCTCTTTCAACAACTTTTAGGGGAAGAGGGAAAACTTTTTACAGCAGCAGTTTCACTCTTTGCACTGTGTGTGTGTGTGTGTGTGTGTGTGTGTGTGTGTGTCTGGCGGGTTCCTTACCTTCCCCTCCATCTCTTCCTCTCATCCCTCCCTCTCTCATTCACTCCTCTACCTCCCACAAATGTGCTTCACCTCTGAAACCCATTCAACCTTGTTATTTTGTAAATGTTTTGTCTTTCTGTCTACCCTTCTTTTCCACCTCAAGGCACTGGAAACAACTTTTTTTTTAAAATCAATTTATTTATTTTTTATTTTTTCCAATGGATGGAATCCTGAGCTGGGTACTTAAAATATTTAGCTGTCTAGAGTGAATGTTAATGTAAGTATGGAAGTGTCTGCTGGTGGCGCGTTATGGGAAAGCTATGCAATGATTCTAATTTTCTGAGCTGGTGCACATTTTCTGGTAATGCGTGAGAGATAGAGAGAGAGGTAGGGATGAGCGTGAAGGAGAGGAGAATGAAAATAAAGAAAGAAAAGAAAGATTACAAAAAAGAGAGAGACAGGGATTGTGCAAAAGAGTGCCGGATAGTCTCAAGAAGAGGAGAGAATGGGGATTTGAAGGAGACAGAGGGCTAGGAAAAGGTGGAGAATGAGTGAAAGAAAGAAAGAAAGAAAGAAGGGGATGAGGAGTGCAAAGAGAAAATGGGAGATGGAGAGGGACATAGAAAATGCTCTGTGGTAATGCTATCCTGTTGTAGCCACATGTTATGGCAGTGGCAGACAGATGGATCATGAATACTGTCTAGACACACTGCAGCCTGACGCCCCATCCCACTCCCCAACCCCTCTCCCCTCCTCTCTTCCTCTCTCCTTCCTCTCAAGTTCTACACAGCCACCACTTGGAGAATAGTTACAGGGGCGAAATAGAAAACAAACCTTAAGAGACTTCTGAAGGATTATTCTATTTTATTTTGAGAAATGCATTAATTGTAAATTTGTATTGAACCGCATGTAATGCTCATCTGATATGACATGTGATGCCAGGTGGTATTGTTGCAGTTTCCACTCAGGTTTCCTCTTTTCAACTGTGGTATATTTTGACTTATCACAGCAGCCGAAGACACAGTAACCAGTAACATTAATAGTAGCTCCATTCCCAGTGTCCCAGTGAACCACCAGTCCGCCATGCACAATACATACAACTTGTAACTGGTTTCAAAATGCAATGCAGTCATTATTAATGTTGTTATTATTACTGGGCATTGAGTCCAATGGAACACAATTAGCATCATCCCAGACATTATTTGTCCACTAAAGCTGTTTTTACTGTGTAACATGGTCAATTCAATACACTTAAGCGCTTTGGCTGCTACAGCTTTAATTGGTCTGGTAAGGACTAGTATTATATGGTGATTAATGCAAGGCAATAAAAGCAAACTTAAAGTATTGTAAATACTAGATTGTGTCTTTCCAGAAAATACCTGATAGAGTATGTCCAGTTTAGAATACTGATAATAGTGAAGTGACAAATATGTTAAGATAATAAATTAAGGTAACAGAAACTCATCTTGTCACTGCACACAACTACAGATGAATTCCTTAAACATCAACTGGCCAATATAGTGGTGTTATTGTGACAATATTGGACTTTACAACATTTCAGTTTCAATTTGTAGCCATTTTTGAGATAGGATTTGCACTCACATGTAAAACATTAATAACTAATAATTGTAAGAGATATCAAAGTTGTCCTTGTGTCATGCCTGACATTTTAAAAGTGGAACAATATTTCTATACCATGATCTGGGAGTTAAATGATTTTTGCTGATCAGTTTGAATCAAGAGCTTGAGGCCAGGTCAGCACTTGGGCTCTTTGTCGGTTCCCGATATTTCAGAGTAGTTTTTGTGGTGTGGTGAACATTGTCTCTAAGTTGGGGAGACCGCACAGGGGAGTGCTTTTGCAATGGGGGGTGTGCTTGGTCACAACAATGTTAGATGGGTGGTACATGTCAGCAATATCCGGATGAAATGGTTGACCTAGGGTTTCCAGCAGCATTGTATTGTAACGATGATGAATGTTATTCACGCCATCCGTCAGTGGTTTTAATGTTGTAATAGATTGGTATGTGTACTGTTAAGTACTGAAAACAGTGGTGAAATGTTCCATCAGGTCCTGACCTTATTATTTTACATCTTTTTGGTGCTCTGAGCTCATTAGATGTTAATTGTAGTGAGGAAGGAGTTAATATCTGTTGAATTAGGTTCCTTGTTTGGGGTGTATAATTCACTGTAAAATTCTCAGAATGCATTATTTATTTCCTTGAAGACTATATGACTCCACTTGCAAATTGACGCCATTGCTACACACAGATCAGATGTGTTTGTCTGTATCTTCAGTAGAGCAGAGCTATAGTATCTGGGTCACAACGCCATGATTCCTCGTCATGTTAAGTCTTGATTCCATTGCAACTAAGTTGTATTTTGCTTTTGTTAATACACCACTTTTTCCACCTCTAGCCAGATTAGAGGTTGACACCCACACTTACTCTTGCTCTTTTCAAACTTTGCTAAGACCATAGTTTTTTTTCAGATGCAGTATAGTAATAATTCAATGGCAACTACCGCATCAAACATATGGAAAATGTTTAGTAACAAATCCTCTAGCTGCAGACCTGAAGATCGTTCATCAGAAGGAATCTTTTCACCCGCTTCTATCCACTATTATTGTAGATATTTCACATCAAGTATGTTGGGTGTTGATCGCTTTTGAAGCAGGATTACTACACTAATATCAGGGAAGACCCATGAAAGAGATCTTTTGAAAGATTATTGGCTGTCTAAAAGCACCCTCATTTGGCCTGCAAAGAAGAAGAATATATGCTTTTTAAGATTGTGTTCCATTACAGATCAAGGGGTGAAGGCTACCTTTTCACTAGCCATGCTCAATCTTGGCTTTTACCTTATTAGCTCCACTGATGCGTGTGAGGTGGGGACAGGAGGAGACTGAGGATGGTTTAGGTCAGTGCTCAACTCAGCTATTATTGATCCAGTCTAGTCTGAATAGTAATTTCAATAGCATCTAGCAAGCCTTCAAACTCACTGATTGATTCTAGTTGTGTTGGAAAAAATTATAACTATGTGAAGGCTCTTCTCCATTCCATACTATGCCTTAGGCAGAGTTGTTGTGTGCTACTGATGTATTTTAACATATCTTCTGATGCTAAACGAGACACCATTTCAAAGAAAGAATCCAAGAAAAAAATTGAAGGACACTTTGTAAGTAAAGCCCAACTTTATGGTAAGAGAATGTTGTCCCTGCTTTTTTTCTTCTGGGCTTAGTTAAGATTCAGTCTTTATGATTTTTTTTTCTATCCACCAGCATATGAATCCAGTCTGTCAGCATGTTTGTTTCTGGAGTAATCATACCAAATGTGTGACTGTCGATTTTGTTTACATTTTCACACTGCCTTTTAAAAAGATTTAAAATTATTTCAAAACAGTTAGCAAATATTGAATACACTAAAAAAAGCCTATATAAAACTGATTTATTACTATTATGACTATTTTTTTTCTTAGATCATGGGTCCCAGGTAATAAATTCAGGGTTCATCACATGGGTGACCCTTCCACATTACATTAAAGGCGGCCCATTATTAAAAAATAGAATATTGATTAATGTAGCTTTACAGTAACTGACTAGACAAACTTATAGTTTAGAAAGGAAACCCTGAATGCCATAGTCCTGTAAGTGCTGGTTGTGGCCACTGGTCACTGGCTCTTTGCAAAGATACATACATACAGACACCGAATCATCGAATGAATGTTTCAAGCAAATGAGCTGCTAATAGCAATTAATATCCATAAGAATTATTACAAGAGCAATGTATTTTCTACCAGATTATATAATCTTTTTTTTCCTTTTATGTATTGTTGGAGTTTTGTTAAGTTTTATTGTCTGGCATTGTGATACAGCTTACTGGATTGGATTAGTTTGTTTTGATTTTCAAAAAGCTGGAGTAGTTATCCTTTATATATCTTTTATATATTTATGTCCAGACACCCACTTTAATTTGATGTTTCAACCTCAAGGGGTTTAGCCATATGCTGTGATTGAGGCTAACACTATTTATTAAACCTATTTACCTATTTATCTACTAAATATATTATCTTGATTTCTGCTCTCACCTAGCATCGCAGGATGAAAAAGATCTGAAAAGCATTTTCATCCGTCTTCATGCTTTTCCCTACCCGGGAGGCTCTGCAGCTTCGTCTCCATTTCTCCCTGCTTTCATCACTTAGCCTAATCTCATGTTGAACAATTTCTGGTCAGCTGTCTTCCTCTTCCCTTCTTCTTTTAAATTCTTTTTTCTGCATCCTCCCTTCTTTTTCCTCATCTGTTTCTATTCTCTAATCCACTGCACCTCCTTTTCTTGCCTTTTTATCTTTCTTTTCATCCAGTCTGGAACCCCTGTGCCCATGCTGAGGACTTGCTGTGTAATTAGGGTGTCGCATGGTGGAGTCTCACTTGCAGCTGTTGTCATTGCCTGACTATCTCCACTGCAACTCATAGGTCAGTTAGGCAGCAAAATGAATGAAGCAAGGATGCTGCTAATTGGAATGCAGTTGCTTGGGGCATTGATGGCAGAGGACGGATGATAAACAGATTATCACTGTGGTTAGACAGTGGTGACCTCCAGACCGCAGACATGCCTGGGAAATGTTTTAATCTGTGTGTATTTTTACAGCACCTATATGTGTTGTCTGGAGCTTCTGTGGAGTCATCAGAATATTTCACCCTTCAACAGGTGGTATATCAGTTGTCTCCATTTTCCTCTGGGATGAAAATATATGTGGAAAATTCTATACTTTTACTTAAAGACATTTTAATAAGTAGAAATAAATTACTTTTGTGTAAAAATGTAATTAGATAAAGTACAAAGTAAGTCAGTTACTCTGAATAAATACTTACATTTTAAAAGGGGGAAGGAGAGGGGTAAAATATGTTAAATGATGATAATAATGATGATATATGATTAAATGATTACATTGAAGAACATCTTTAAGCTAACAGGCATACAGGTATCAAGAGGGAGTAGGTATTGGTATTTGCGCATATACAGCATTCCCAGGCACTATGTTCAAAAGTAAACCAATAAATTCCAGTTAGGCTGGCAGGTTATTAGTACATCTAGCTAAAACTAATGCACCCAATACAAAAGTGTGATTCAAGGTGTTGATTAACCGATGATAACTTTGGATGATGTAGTGTGGTGCCTAGCCTACCTTATCGATATATAGATGGGGTGGACAAAATAGAAACGCTTGAATACTACAGCAGTGGGTGTCCATGACTTTATTTAGCAATATTAAGATACATAATGCCAATTTCTCTGACAAATTAACAGAATAAAGCACAAGAAAAGGTGGAGATGTTCAAAACAACATAAACAATTATTATGGCAGCAGCTGACCAACACTGAAAACTATATGTTGCTAAGCAACACAGTAGTAGCGATGATCTCACAGTGAGTTACAACAGTCAGTCACTCGCTACACACACCTGTCTGAATGTCACCTGAGTCACCTCCAGTCTGCTCTCAACCGACTTTTCATTGTTCTCATTCTCAATGCAAAACACACTATAACCAGTCTACTCAGTTTCTAGTCTCACCTGCTTTCAAACATTGTGCTTAATGAGCTCTGCATCACAACAGGGATTATCAAAATAGTAGAGGCAGTACACCTCTACTGATGCTAGAAGTGAATGTAGAATAGAAGCAAAGTATTTTAGCATTGTTAACATTACACAGCATTCAACAGTCACGCAATAAGACAGGTGTTTGAGGCATTATGATCAGTGATTAATTAAGCGTAGATGTAACCTTTTTTGTGCCATGCAGAGGTAAGGCTAATCTTAACCACAGATGGCGAATGACACTATCATTAATGTTATTGCATAGTTAGACTTTTGGTCCAGGGTGCAATGCACACCTGGCAACTTCTGACTCTTGATCAGTGAATGAAACATTTAGAACACATGTGGCCGTAGATCTCGGACCTCTTCTCCAGCGGTGCCACACTATGATGCTGCAGGCCCACCAGCAGCTCTTCTCTGCTGCAGCTGCTGATTTCACATGGTTGATCACATTTATCTTTGTGGATTTTGTTTTACGGGTACCACCTACTTTAAATATAAGTAAAATGCTTACGTAAAAACACTAAAAAAAAAAAAAAAGAGGAATTACTGATTTTAAGAACACTCAAAAAGTAGATGTGTTACAGAAACCGCTTTGTTACAGTAACAAGGGCAATGTAACTCATTAGTTCCATCCCTGCCATTTTCATTTTATTCCAGCCCATCAATTACTTATCTAACTTTACGAAAGTTTTGTTGTCCAGAGCCCAGCTATGCAAAACATTTCTGCTGTAAAACCAGTTACCGATTCTAATATTATGCGACTGAATGGTAAGTATTTGGGAGGTGATTGAAGAGAGGTTACGGTAGAGCTTAAGGTGGTGGAGATGTTCTCACTATGATGCATATTGGATCATTAGAGTTATAGAAAGCTTGGGTTAACTTTGTATTTGTTTCAGGTATGGAGAATTGTGTCAGTGCTGTGGATCACTTTTCACACAATCGCCATACATTACCATAGAAGTACACAAATGACAACAAAAATCAGTATTTCACAAACAGTAGATTCAGATCTGTTTATCTCTTACATACATATAACTCTGCATAACCAATTTCTAAATCAACCAGATTTTTTTTTTTCAAATGGCTCCAAGTCGAGTTCCTCGCTTATTTTCTTTGAAGTGCCTAAATTTAAGACTTTATTGTAAAATCTGCAGCATTGCCTATCACAATATACTGTAAATATCGGGTGATAAGAATGCTGTATTCGTGTTAAAGGATTATTTAACCATCATCAGGCTGTGCAGTCATAAATCTAGTGAGGCTTCTGGACATATATCATCTCCATAACTTTGAAATGCCTTTGAGTGCTCTCTCTCAGTTGTAATTAATATAGATGTGTGAGAATGCAGGCAAGTCCAGCCATCTCAATAACTAGTGTTTGTTTGAGTTAACTATGATACCAAGAAGGCTCACAGTGTGACCCAGCCCTTAGAGCCAATCCTTATCCCTGTTGGCTGATCTGATTTGCCGTCTCCTGCCCCCTTGTTCCAACATGTCATAGGCTGTTCACCTTGGAGACCCATGCGGATATGGGTATGGCCTGGCACGATTTACAAATCTGGAAGGAAGGGGGAAACATACTAACACTCGGAAGGGAAGTGCTCTCGCCAGAAACTAGGGGAAGCATCCAGAATCCACGAATCTTTTTACCTGTACTCAGTGAGGGTCTATAAGTATGAATATTAATTGTAGGACTGAACATTTTATCTTCATTTTGTAGTCTGTATGAGGAGGATAGGAGAGAGAGAGAGAGAGAGAGAGAGAAAGAGAGAGAGAGAGAGAGGAGGCAGGAATCACGAGATGATGAGTGGTTGTCCAGTTGTTGTCTTAGGGTTGTCTGTTGAACAGCCTGTTTTCCATTTGCTGAAAGATTGACTCTGATTAACAAGCAACATGAGAAACATTGGTAAAGGACTGATAAACACATTTATCAGGACCTCCTTCACTTTCATTTCCCATAGTTGCTTTCTCTGTCTTGCCTCCCCCTTTGTCTCCTACCGCTCTTCCTGAACTCAACCACAGTCTTGAAGCCTGTCCACGCTTTGTGACTTGCACTAGGTCAGAGATAAGCTGCACTCTGGCTATAGACTTGCTTAATAGTTAGCTAGAGATGTTGGACTATGACTGTTGCTGTCTTGTCACAGCCACTGCTTTTAACAGCAACAACTTGAACTCCTGTCCCTTCCATATGGTCAATCGAGGCGCAACTGCCTGAGTCAGAAGAGGTGACTCAAGAGGTGGTATTTAAGTGATTGTTGAATCCTTTTGGATATTCATGAGGGTTTAACATAGGAGATGTGCTTGATTTATTTTACTTTGTGAGAGACTGGTCAATGTTGAGGGTGGTGGAGTGTCTAGTGGATTGAGTGCACTCCAAAAATCCTCCAAAATGATGGCGTTCCAAATGCCAACCAAGAAAAATAGGCTTATATTGCTTGAATGTCGTCATTGTTGTTTGAGAGCATTTCTATGTTTTCATAGTTCATAAGAGAATTTTTCTCAATAGTGACCATGTATCCTGTAAACTACAAGCAAACAGTAGAAAACCAGAGAGCGGGTATTTAGAATATTAAAGGGCACTCACCAAAACAGTGAAACAGTTGTGTACTTTCCTCTGTTACTTCCGAAAGGAGCTTAAGTTTGACAATAAACCATGGTGATTTCAATAGGATTATCTGAGCTTATGACGAATTTTAACAGAAACTCAAAGATGCTACTGATTTTCATTATATAATCTGTAGGAACTTGGGTGTTTTAAGCTTGGCCATGCTTAGGACCAACATCCTTATAGCTTGACCCCACGTTTGTTAAAGAAATGTAATCAAACACCAAGCCCAAGCTTTTATAATTTACATCAAAACATACTTTTTCTTTCTTCATTATCAGGTTCTGAAGTAATGTATTGTCCATTATAATGTCAGCACACAACAAGTAAGATAAGACAAACATGAATAGCCAGCAACCGTGTGTGATTCTCCATGTCATGCCACCCCAGAAATCTTCAATAGGTTGGTGTTGTGTTGTAGGTACCCTTAATTTCTCCCACACGTGAAGCATGTGTATATGTGAAGCATCATGAATATTTTACATCTTTTATTTAAATGTGGCTGTGTAGGGTATCAAAAGGTGAACCTTAAAATTAGAAAGAAAAATATCTGAGTTTAGATGAGGCTGAAATTGTCACTCAGTGAGACAAACACTTCTCATCTGTAGGTCTACCTCAATGAGAATATATTGTTTCAGTGTTTTCCTCTCAGCATAGTTTACATTCCAGTGTAGATGTAGGATGGAGTTCATCACCAGATACAACAGTCAGAAAAACAAAATGTGCTATGATGTTATCGTCCTGCCGGCCCCCACTGAGTCGTTAGTATGCATAACAAGCACACCGTGAACAGGTCGAGGTTGGAGGTCAAGGGTGAGTGGAGCTAATGCTTTCATGCTCTTGATTCAGCTCCTCTTGGGTGTAATACCCGCCTGTCAATTTGTTTGAGCTGCGGATTTACATAATGAATTTATATTAGCCAGTGTTCTCCACACACTCTCTCCTTCACTCCCCTCTCTTTAGTCTGCCTCTCTCTCTTAGTGTTGCAATTACCTCTCTCTCCACTCCCTCTCATTCTCTCCACCTCCCCACTCCACACTCCCTCATCCTCCTCTCATCAAGTTTACCAAGTGCTCAGAGATCAGAGCGTTTAAATGCAAACGAGCTTCATTTCCAAACTGACGCCACAGCTCAAGTATGCCTCACATACAACAGACTGAGCCCTGCTGAGAGGCTTCGACAACAGATGGATGGATGGAGATGATGGAGAGAGAGAGAGAGAGAGAGAGAGAGAGATGGAAATTGAGAGAGGAGTGGGGATTCTTGGAAGTAATGTGAGCATAAACTAGGATGCAGAGCAGCGGGGCAGTGGAGCTTGTAGGTGTCGGGTGCTATTGGCATTCCTGCCAGAGAGGAGGTGATGAACAAGCCACTGTCTTGTTGGTCATAACATTCCATTCTCTACACAGTGATGAATTTTAATTAATACATGAGCATGACTATTGTCAAGTTCACCATCAGTGTATTTCTTTCTTTCTTTTTTCCTTTCTTTTTTTGGACTTTCAGTAATATTATTCACAAAAGCAGTGCAACTTTTAGTTTGTATTTGTTTGTATTTTGTGTAGATTTGGATGATTCTGTGTATCAGACTCATTTGTGTGTTTGTTTGAATTGTAAATTTAAAAAGGTGTTTCAAAGTAATTGTAGAGTCTCAAGTAATAGCATGGATGTGGCCAACATGGAAAAATAACAACCAAGGTTGGTAAAGCTTGGGTAAAAAACATTTAGTGGGATGGAATTACAATGAAGTAACAATGATAGACAACAATGATAAACAACACTTCCAGCAAGTGTTTCAGACACTTTAAGAGACTTTGGACCCTATCTACCCATCACGAATGCCAGTGAACCCAACTATGCAGCAGGGGTGAAGACAAACTAGAAAAACATGAAAAACTTGCCTGGGAAGCACTTCAGTTGATACATGCAAACACCGAGGAAGAGGAACAGGAGCTAGATTAAATGTTTAGGGATCATAAAAGTTATTACAATTAGTCAAGTCAATTTTATTATATAGTGCTAAATCACTTATCTTGGGGCACTTTTCAAGCAGCGCATGTCTAGATCATACTCTTCATAATATTATTTACAGAGACCCAAAAATTCTCAGGTACTCGGCAGAAGTGGCAAGGGAAAACTTCTTTCTAATAATCAGAAACCTCAAGCAAATCCAGGCTCAGGGTCTGCCTCAACCGATTGGGTTGAGAGAGAGAGTGAGAGTGAGAGAGACAGAGACTGAGATGAAAGGGAACATAGTGCAATGCAAATTCCACATAGAGATGTAAGATAATAATAATAATAATAATAATAATAATAGACTAGTAGCAGCTTGTGTTGAGCAAGATTGTGGGGGCTGTGGCTGGTTTGCAATCACAGATCCAGACTCTACAGCTCCAGAGGCAGAAATATCTGCAGACAGCAACAGAAAAAGAGACGAGAGGAGAGGAGATAAAACTACGCGATAGAGAAGATGTCGAGTTAGTTACATGCATTTATTGGATATGAATACATACAAATGGAGAAGGAGAGGGGGAGAGAGGAGCTAAGTGCATCATGGGAAGTCCCCTGGCAGTCTAGGCCTATAGCAGCATAACTAGGGGATGGCTTAAGCAAGCCTGAGCCAACCCTAACTTTAAGCTTTGTCAAAAAGGAAAGTTTTAAGTCTTAAATGTATAGATGTACAGAGGGTGTCTGCATCCTGCATGGGCCCAGTCTGGAAGAACAGAAGAGGAGCCTCATAGGCTCATAGCAGCCACATATTTTACATATGAGTATGAACTTCTACCATCAGGTAGATGTTACAGAACTAGCAGGTGCAAAAGCAACAGACAACAACCAACATCCATCTCAGTCCTTGTTGCTGCGGTGCCATGCAGTCTAGAACACTGATATTCTATGTTTGTCTTAATTAATCAATTATTGTTCTTTATTACTACGTATTCTCAAACTGTTGATGTAAGTCTTTACCCTTCCATATTAGGAATGTGCTATTTCCCCATTCCAAGGTGTGTGCAATCTAACATCATAAGAGGTGCAATCTCCTTACTGTTCTATTTCTAGGGTAAGTGCAGTCATTTTATTACGAAGCAGATGAACCGCTCATATTATGGAGGCAACTCCATGTTATTAAACCTTGTTGTTTTTATTATTTAAACCACGAGGAGGAGCAATTCTCTTTGTGCAGTCTCCTCTGTGTCCAGGGGGTTTGATATCTTACTGTGTTCAAGGTGTGAGTGTGTTTTAATCCAAAATGCGTAGTTATGCACTGTTTGTTTTTTATGTCCATGCATTATGTGTTTATGTATGTTTTATCCGTATGCTGCTGCATCGAGAACTTTAGACCAAGACAAATTTCCTTCAGGACAATAAAGTTTATCTTATCTTAGAAGTGACAAATGCATGGACTAGTTTCTCTGCATCTTTTTGAGACAGGATGTTCCTGATTTTTGCAATATTACGCAGATGAAAAAGTCAGCCATTGAAGTTTCTTAAATTCTTTACAGTGGAGCTGGAGGACAGAGTTACTATATCATTAGAAAATGTATTCCTGAGGTGTCTGGGGCCAAGTATAGTAACTTCAGTTTTGTCTGAGTTTAATATCAGAAAATTGCAGGTCATCCAGTTCTTTATATCCTCATGGCATGCTTAAAATTTAGCTGACTGATTGGTTTCATCAGGTGTCACTGACAAGTATACTTGAGTGTCATCTGCATAACAATGGAAGTTCATGGTGTATTTCCTCATAATATTGCCTAAAGAAAGGATATATGAGGTGAATAGAATTGGTCCATGCATGGAACTTTGTGGAACTTTGTCTAACTTTTGTGTACACAGATGATTTTGTCATTAACATGTACAAACTGAAGTAGCTCTGATAAATAGGACTTAAACTGGCTTGGTGCAGTTCCTGTAATGCTAATTAAATGTTCCAGTATCTGTAATATGCTGTGATGATCAAATAAACAATTATTCTATAGAAAGTCACACAACTGATTGATGGCTGCTTTCTCAAGGATCTTAGAGGGAAAAGGAAGGTTAGATATGGGTATATAGATCCAGAGATGGCTTTTTAAGAAGAGGTTTAGTTACAGCTACTTTAAAGAACTGTGCTACAAGGCCAGGTTGACCATATCATATCTGCTAACTTAGGGTATAGGGTTTCTATGTATCTTGTGTGAGATAAGTCAGTGCTGGTTGAGGGCAGGAGGTGGTGATTTTTTTCTCTAATAGTTAGAATTTTATTATTAAAGAAGCTCATAAAGTTGTTACTACTGAGAGCTATAGGAATACATGGATCAATAGAGCTGTGACAGCGCTGAGAAGAAACTTTAGATGGTTTTTATTTTCCTCTATTAATGATGAGTAATAGGCAGTTCTGGCATTATACAGGGCCTTCCTATATGTTGTGTTTACTTTAACAAGGGTTTGGGAGTTAAACCATGGATTTTTAAAATAGTTTTATTTAGCAGAGCAGTAACATCAAGTGTCATTCACAATGAGCCTGCAGTGCTATCTGCAAGATGATCAATTTGGGAGGGACTGAAGTTAACATAGGAATCTTCTGTTATATTGAAACATGGTATTGAATTAAGTGCTGATGGAATCACTTCATTTTTTTCACATTTTCGCCTAATAGCATGTATTCCAGTAAAAGTAGTAAAACAGTAAAACTTCAAAAGTAATTAAATTGTGGTCTGATAAAAGAGGATTCTGTGGTAAAACTATTAAATGTTCAATATCAATGCCATAAGCCAGAGCAAGGTTAAAACAGTGAGTGAGTTTATTTTACACTTTGAGAGAAGCCAGTTGAGTCCAATAATGGGATAAATGCAGAGGTAAGGTTATCTACATTAATACTAAGATCACCAGCTATAATTACTTTATCTGAGGACTAAACTTGATTTAAAAAAAGTCTGAGAATTCAGGCAAAAAAATCAGAGTATGGACTATGAGTACAGTACACTATGACAAATAAAATCAACGTGAATTATAAATTCACTGTATTTGCATCTATCCTTAGCCAGCAGTTTTAAGTAAGATTTTAGTCGTCTGCTACAGCCCCAGGCATACATTTAACTGTGGCCGCCGGTGTCTCTAAATGCCACTGAGTGGGGAATCTGTTTGAAATGTGAACTGGCTGGTGGGTTTCTGCTCACGGCTACGCTTCTCATTTCAAACAATCACCCAGCCACCTTGGCTGCCTAGCTGCTCTGGGGTTGCTGGAGGAAGGCTTACTGGAGATGCACTTGGTCGCTCCTCGCCTACTACTGGGGGCTGGCTAACTGTAGCGGTTAATGAATAGGATTCAAAGGTGCAGAGCTGCGCCTCTAATTGGTTAAGCTTCGCCTACAGCACAGCAAATGACCTACATTTATTACATGTACCATTACTGCTAAATGAGGCAGAGGAATAACTAAAGAAATGACACACAGAGCAGGAGAGAGCAGGAGAGGGAGATGGAGAGAGCGAAGCCTTTGCTAACTGCAAGGCTACAGTTACAGAACTGAATAACGTGTGAACAGCTGTTGGATTTGCAAGGAAAGTGGCTAAAGACGGAGCGAGCTATGGGTGTTTTAACAACTTATGTGAGTTTAGATGTACAGTTTAGATGGGTGGTTAGCTGTTGTAATGGCAGATAAAGTCAAATTATCTGGGCTGAGATAAACACCAAAATGAGCTACCACTAACACAGAAACGCTGGCAACTGGAAATGAGACAATGCTCTTACTGCAGCACATCAGCACGTATGGCTGCTCCTGACGGAATGGAAATGTCAACCTCATACTATCACTATAGAGGAAAAGTCAGGGGAATCACAAAAGTTAGGAATCATTGCTTCCCTCTGTGGAACATGAATGCCTGTACCACATTTCTCAGCAGTCTATCCAGTAGTTGATGAGATATTTCACTCTGGACCAAATTGGTGGACCAGTTGACCTCCTAACAGACTGACATTGCTGTCCCTAGAAAGATGCTGCTTGCATAACAATATGATAAAATACACTTCTAAAAACAGTTAAAAACAGAAATGATCTTTTTTCCCATCACATTAACTATTTGAGAATTTATGTTGTGTGTGAGTCACCATGCAACCTCAATGTCTGTCCCACACACGTGCCTTGTGGTTCACTACTTGTCTGTCTCCTCCTACTCCTATTCCTCCTTCTCTTTCAGTTCTGCCTACTGCAGAATATATGCAAGGTAATCCCTCCTCCCCTCCTCATACTTAGTTCGATAGACTTGTCTATCCTCCTCCCTCTCCCTCAGTCTATTTGTGCCCAGTGTGTGTGCTAGGTAATGATGCAGCTGGGCCATTAAAAGCAAGGGGCTATTTGACAGCAACCACCACCCCCTCCATGACACACATACACACAGAGCCTGAAAGGACCCAAATGAACCCCCACAGGAGTAAATGGAGCCATCACCCTAACCCTGAGTATTTCTCTCTAGATGAGGATTGTGCATTTGTTTTGAAAAAAGGAGAGGGAGGGAAGGGGGTGTGAAGAGAGAGAGAGAGAGCTGATGTTGGGTCTCTCTCCCTCTCCCTCTTGGTAAGCCACCAACTGTCTTTCTCTTCTCTCACAGCTGCCCTCCCCTCTTAGTGTTTCAGAGGTTGCGTATGCATGTGTTTGAAGTTTGTCCATTTGTCTTAGGGGATTGTGCAGAGCTTGTATTGACTATTGAGTATGTGAGTGTGTGTTGGTGGAGAGGGAACTAAAGGTGTTAAAGGCTTTATGTGAATGGTCTTCATACATCAGTTGTGGAGATTGGCAGGGCGATACTGAAAGTCCTGGGTGGTCCAGCATTTTCATTTAAAACACGTGCCATTCATACACACATCTGTCTACTGTAAGAGACTGGTGGGCAGTCAGGTGTGTACATGCACATACACACACAGCTGTATATGTATGGCTAAGATTTAACTCTACATTCAAGATTACATGTAAGGCGATGGGATAAATATATATATGTAAATATATACTCTACCTACAACCAGCAGTTATATTAGATCAGACTGCATAAAATGTTTCCCCTGAAGAAATTGGGTTATTGCAATCATCCAATCAGCCAATCATGTTGTAGCAGTGCAGTGCATGAAATAAAGACAACACAGGTCAGGAGCTTCAGTTAATGGTTACAACAGCAAAAAGTCCTCAGAGTTAAGTCAAAATGGAGTGAAAAACAAAAACAACCAGTGAGCAGCACTGAAATGCCTCGCTGGTGAGGGGGTCAGAGGAGACTGGCCAGACTGGTTTGAGCTGACAGAAAGGCTATAAAAACTCAGAAAACCACTTTACCATTGTGGTGAGCAGAAAAGCATCTCAGAATGCACAAAATGTTTAACCTTGAGGTGGATGGACTACAGCAACATGATGGGTTCCACTCCTGTCAGTCAAAAACAGAAATCTGAGGCTGCAGTAGACACAGGCTCACCAAAACTGGACAGCTGAAGACTTGAACACAGATGGAAGGGTCAGAATTGGGCATCAATCACATGAATTCATGGACCCAACCTGCCTTGTGTAAACAGTCCAGGCTGGTAGTGGTGGAGTAATGGTGTGGGGAATATTCTCTTGGCACACTTTGGGCCCCTTAATCAGTCAATCATCATTTGAATGCTACAGTTGATCAGATTTCACCAGACCTGAATTCAAAAGAACACCACTAAGCATGAATGTGCAGCTAATAAGTCTGCAGAAATTATGTGATCACGTCATGGTGGACCAGACTCAAGGACTGTTTACAACATCTTGTTGAATCCATTCCACAAAGAATTGAGGCTGTTTGGAGAGCAAAGGGAGGACCTACCCAGTATTAGTATGGTGTTCCGAATAAAATGCTCAGTGTGTAATACACGTAATATAGATAAGAATGAGACAAATGTTTGGCATATGAGGCAATTGAATAGGTGAAGATTGAATGAGTAGGTGAAGATTGCATCTTTGTTTTCCAAGTTCTGCATAGGAGGTGCAAGCAACACTGGCTATTGACATTATTTACTATACAGCATCATATACAGTATATACTGTACAGGGTTGAGGATTAAGTAAGGGAAAAGCTATGGTTATGCTTTAAAGTTATATTAGAGGATAGTTTGGATTTTTTTCAAGTCTATCTCAATGTAGTACTCACATGCCATATGTGTGCTGGTGCTGACATTTATTCCTATGTAGTGTGATCACTGTGACAAAAATCTACAGTCCTCGTAATCTGCAAAAATGCACGGGAAAGTTCAGCTGAAGCTAATATGAGGCATTAGCAGTCTGAGTTACATTCATTAATGTAATGGTTTAATTGGCACAAACTTATTTTTCTGGTGATGGTGGCATCTCCTATCCACTGATGATAAAAGTGCACGTTATAATTCCAGATCTCGCCTCATAATCTCAAAATGCAGGTTTTTTCTTCAGTAACCACCAATTAATTAGGTAATTGTTGTCTGCACATCAATGGATACAGTGTGAAGAGGAACTGTCTGTAGCTAATGCAGCATGACATTTTATGGTGCGTATTCAACACAATGTAAACAATGCAGGCTACAAACAGGGCACAGGTATAGCCTGCAGTTAACTGACTCACTCAGTTGCAATAGTACAGTTTCTGTTTGCAGCATCCAAATCATGTTCGATGATGATGATGAACTTTAGCACCAGAGCATAGTAATCCAAACAGAAAGAAAAGCAGTAGGAATGACCAATACTGCATCTATTTATAGCACAGTTCAAATGTTTTGTGCACTTTTAGACAAGTTTTGACTTCATCTATTGTATAATACCTTCAGTAGAGAAAACCTGACTGTCACAAACTAATTTTAGGTGTTACGAACCCCGATGGCGAGCCAGACATGTTAATACCACCTCTGTTACCATGAAAAATAGTCTTGCAACAGATAGGAAGACTTAATAGACGGCATAATAAAATAGGACCCGGCCAGCCTAAACTGCACACCCCACTGAGTTGATGGTATATTGTATAGTACCATTCCATAATTATATATTTTCCTAAAAAATAACTGTATATGCGCGCTTATTGCGCGTTGCAGTAAACTGATTTGATGGTGCTGTTTCATGTCCAAAATGGTTTTAACATGGATTAGTTACCGATGGCATTTACCAGTACGCAGCAGGCAATTATGCTGATAATTGAAAACTCAGAACCCAGCCTGACAAGGCACTTTGGCCAAGTCCTGGAGGCTAATCTAGCTGCGACACAAAGAAGTTCAAACATAGACCTTGACTACTCACATATCGGCATTGCACTTGTCTGTGGCCTGTCTGCCATGATGAAAGTGCTGTGCCTGCTAGAGAGGATCCTATGAGACGCAATTGTCTCTTTCCATCCGTGGTTAATTCAAGGTGGTTGGGAAGCAGAATATCAGAGGCACTAATAAGGTGAAGTTTCTTTTTTTAATTGCACACTGTTCCTGCACTGGTTTATCTATGCTTCCCAACATGCTGCTGTTTTTCACTTGTGTTTCTTTCATCGATACAAACTCACCAGCATGAAGGCATCTATGACTAGAAATATCACTACTCAGATTCACCCAGGACTAACAAAGTTTCAGTTCCATGATGGGAAGTGTAATTTTAGCTCCTCCCATTCCACATATACAGCTGAATATGTGTAGCTTGACACTAGACGCACACTCCCACTATTATTTGTTTTGGTGAAGTACTGGAGTTGAGAAAACTGATGAGGCTTTGGCTATGTGACCATAACGGCCAACACTGGTCGGTTTAGTCGCATTGACTTTAAGTAAATACTGAGACTGAGACTGCCATATAACAGTAGCAGCATTTGATGGTTATCTGTAATGACTATGCTTTTGATTTTCTTTCTGGTTCTGGGCAGCCCTTATAGACTTATGATAGAGTGAAAGAAATAAAATTCAAACGATCCTAGATAATAGAAATATTTGGTGGCAGAATTATTTAAGGGCCCAAAATGGATGACATAGAAATAAAATTAGAAAGAAATTGACATCCTTTTACACTAATGAAGAGGTTTGCAGGGTGCTCTCTTTACTCAATTGGTTCATATGTCGCAGACCTGGATGCTATCCAGCCTGGAAATCAAATGCTAAAAAGAGTGGAAGTTAGATGGATAATTATGAATCCGACACTCTGGGCTCCTATCAGAGGTCTCTGCCAGAAACAGCAGCCAGCCAGCCGCGGTGTGCAGGTGGTGCCCGTGGTCTGTGCAGGCGCGTCGATCTGACCTCACAGCAGAGATAGAGAGCAGAGAGTCCCCACGGACCCACCAGCCACCGCACTGCACCGCCTCCCATCCCGCCTACCACCTTAAAATGTATGTGGCGCAACCAAATACATACCGTTTACTGCCAGCACTTATCGGTCAACATGCCAGTTTGACAGTTTTGATTGGTTTCTGCGTCTGTGGGATGTCGCATCGGCAGGCTGGTGCTATTTCCATCTCTAACGTAGCTTAACAGAATTACTGCTGGTGAGATAGCCATTTATACCGTGTCTCTACTGATCCAGGGAACGCTGACTGAGCACTACTCGCTCACATTTACCTCTGCTGATAACGAGCGTTTATTATGCTGGCCTGACAGAATATCTTATCAATAAATTTAAGACTTTGATGATAAAGTTTGAATAGAGGCAATTGCCCCAAAATTGAGAAATGAGTACATGAGCCATTGTCGAGTTTCACTTCTAATATGTTTTGCTATTTTAGCATTTGAATGGATAATATCTAAATGTTTTCTGTTGCATGAATTTACAGGCTGCTGCAATATTTTGTGCTACAGTTATTATAATACTAAACAGAAATAACGAAGGCCACCAGATTCATAAGGGAATATGCCTGACTGGCCAAAGAAAATTCATATCTCTGCATCTCTGCATCACACCATTGTTCCTTGAGATCTAGCTGCATCACTGTTCTGCCCATGAGAAAAGAAGACAACTACCGCCATCGGTGCAGTATGTGTCTATCACTTGGGTCCAGGGGCACTTATTCTCCTCCACCCTATCTTGCATATCTTTTATGTGCAGCTTAGTCTTTTGAAGTGAAATTCTGCATGTAAGCGTATAAATGCAGGCAGTTGATGTAGTTTGATGCAATTAACTATACACAACTTGTCACTGACATATACAGCAAACTAGTTTTCATAATATAGCTATTACTCACTGTATTTACTTTTTTTTTCCGTTATTGTATCAGAAGTAGTGATTGTGGATCATGGTGACTGCAAATACAACCCCTATACTGTTGTTGCTGATAAGCCAAGCTAAGTGTGAGAAACCACTATCTTATTGCAATTTACCTGAGAAGTAGTACTACCTATTTTGGCATGACATTATATTTAGTACATCTGATATATGACAATCTGGGATATTACTGAACAAAAATACTAAACCCTACATCGTATCACATAACCACATATCACGCGGATACTTAGAGTCAATTTTAACCTTATAAGGCCCACCACCGAAATAGCCAGTAACAAAGTGAACAGGTTGATTGGCCGAAATATATATAGCCACTGACAGCAATGGGTAGACTGGAAACAAAGTCAGTTCACTTGACTGGCCTTGTTAAATTGACTTATTTTACAGAGGTAGACTTATTATGTGAACCATTTAATTCGTATTGAGTTGCTTTTTTGAGTTTCAAATTGTTGGGAGCTTTTAACATTTAAAACTGTGGAGTCACAACCATCAGGTTCTTTTCACTGAGTTGGAAGATAATCGCATACGGTGTAATTTCAGTTTAGAAGGGAAGGAAACAGCACAACAGTTCAGCAAGGTAGATGCACAGCACGTTCAATTTGGGTAGACTCCTGATCGGCATTCCTAAATCAAGCAATGACTAGGCAAGAACAAAGGTATCATTCATGTACTACACCAACTAATGCCAAATGAATTCCACACTGATATCTAAAAAACACTCTGGTTTCCAGAGAGTAAGACTGTCCGAAGCGCTAGCACCATCTTAAAAAAGCACACTAACTGACCAAAATGTAGAATAAATGTCAAAATGGTAAGAATTGTGGTCTTAAAATCGCTCCCCAGTGTTTTTTTTTTCTTCACACTACCTAGCTCTGCAATGTTCTAAGGACTTCATAAAGGTGAGCAAATGTTTTAGGAATGAATGATGGACAAAGTTTCTACTCCCAGGAGCGATGTGCTGAGCCACGCCAGGCATGAGAGCCGAGCTCCACACAGAATGGGTGACTAATTCACAGTACATAGCCGATGTAAGGACATTATAACAAATCATTAACTGCATAACTTTTCAGTGCAGATATGTATTTATACTTGTACTGATTATATCAAACAAGATTTTGGCATTGGAAATGTTCTGATTATTGTCCATTGTAGTTCTACAGCCTGGTCCATCTAATTATAGAGACGCTGAGATAGCTCATGGGTTAGATGAAAGCCAGAAAAGACAGAACTTCCAGCTCTGGCTCTTGACGCTGGATCAGAAGAAATATACAGTGCAGCTTAAAAGAGCCAATGCGTCCAATACCTAATTGCTTCTATAAAGCAAGAAGGCACACAGAGAATGTCGGTTGCAAAACATTTCTCGAAGACCAAGCATACCGTTTGAGTTACCATAGCTTAGCCAGGATTATCTCCAAGTGCCTGTTCAGGCACCACCCTTTAGCCCCAGAGCCTCGGCATATTTCCCATCCTACTGCTGGCTTTATATCGGCGTTTTGGGCCTGGCCTTTGTCTATCTTTTAGGTCGAGACGAGCTGCCTGCCAGCATTGCGGATGAAGAACGGAATTAGCACGACCAAGACCAGAATTGAAGCACGCGCATCCAACAGCCGGTGGATATGATCTCTCAGAAACTAGTGGAAACCAACAGAACTTAAAGGAACAGATTCGATATTCCAGGAGGCGAACTTCCTAACTCCAATCAATTTGAAGAAATGTCTGAAATACTGCCTGCGCCAACTGATGTGCGTAGCCAGAGGGTAATTAAAGACTTAACAAACTACATTTGGGACTGGGGATGAGTTCTGGATGTAGCTGAGATAATTGGAAAATCATAAATGAAAAGAGAGGAGAATATAAAAGTAAAGAGGTAGGTCCTGGAGAATTTAGATAAAGAGAAAGACGATGACAGAGAAAATGTAGCTGGTATCTAACTTAATGTATATGAAGAGGCATTTATTATCATGTTGTTTATTGCAATTGATGCAATATATAACTATGAATAAACTCAGGATAGACAATCATATTATATTTTTGGGTTTTTCTCTTTATGCGGTTATATAGCTTTTATATGTAAGATCTGCTGCTATGCGGCTTCAAGTCCATATGTCAAGGAGTTATTCTCACATCTGTGAACATCACTATACACATACGCCTTAGTCGCTTGTTCTTCTTTAACATGACAGAGAAATTTAAGGTTATAAATGTAAGATATGACATAAGTGAGAGGTCTCGGACACAAATCTCACATCACAAAGATTCTGCTCTAGCCCTGCCAAAGGTGACTCTCACAAAGACAATGTGAGCTGAGAATACTAGAGGATAGAGATGTTTTGATTGACAAAGCAGAATTGAGTATCATTAGCCACCGACGCTGACAGGCCTGGGTAGGAAAAGATTTGAAAAATTCAATAATGACAGAATGAGAGACCACAGATTAAGGACAACAAATAACTAAGGCTGTTCCAGGAAAAATAAATTCAACCGCAGAGGCACAAAGTCACGGCTGACGCAGCAATGTTCTGGTTTGTTTCTGTCTCATGAACTTGCTTCCTGATTGATATAGTCCGGCCTCGGCCGCCGATAATCCAGAGGCGGCTACCCGGGTGTGCACTTCCACATGTGAGATTTCTTAACGCAACACCATTGAATATGTTTAATATTTATCAGGTAAGAACTCCATCATTCCTGATCAACCTTTGGATTCAATTATCTTTGGTGCACCCGGCTTTAACAGGATACAATTATGGTTTGGTCTGACCGCAGCAGGAGGACTAGCCACAACCAGAGCACAAACAGAGTTTCAGATGAAAGGAAAAGAGGAGTCATATAATGCATACTATGAGAAAAATAATGTGTTTTTGTATACTAAAGTACAAACTGTGACCCTACAAAATTATGAAACTCACAGAATTACAGATTTAATCCTACTGTGTCTGATTCAAGCAAATGCATACACACTATAGATAACACACCGGTAGATATGTGTCCAAGCAAGATGAACACTCTGATTCCCAATGTGAGAGAGATTCAAATCAAACAAACCTATAACATTACTACTTCCTCTGTGTCTCTTCTTCAACAAGGACACACAAACATCTATCCTCTCCTACCCAGTCCTCTTTCATCGTCTGATGACTCTCTCCTTTCTCTGAGTTGTTCCTTGTTGACAGAGGTTGTACTAGTAATGCAATTGAAACGGACAATTAT
>BRZM01003073.1:30099-56764 GCA_033238685.1 Lates japonicus | reverse complement strand
TTTCACCAGACAGAGACGAGCCAGTGCGGTTAGAATGCCGTCACAGGCATCGAAGGCGTTGGGACAGCATTGGTTGAACCATTCCAGACGGGAGACCAGGCTTCAGCAGTTTGCCGGTTATCTTAAACATCAAGAACACGGGGATACGCCCGCGTCGAATGTCATGAGGCACCAGCCCACATATGCCGAGTAACAACAAAACACATCAATACAGCAATACCTATCAGTAACTTGCATTTTCAGTACGCATACATTTCATAATCCATTTGTTTAGCCACTAACCGCTGGCATCCCGCCTGGCCTGTGGCCTTAAAGACGAACATGGGCCGACCGGAATATACAGCACGGCATCATTCTCGCCCACGGCGTCGTTGCACATGCCTCCGGGTTCACACCAATCATTTCAACGGTCAGCACGCCCGTCCGCATGACAGCTTGTTCGGTCAGCGTCACAGCAACGCCTGGCATCGCTGCGCGTCTGTCAGTACCGCTTTACCGAAATATGACAATGGTTGCGCAGAACATGAAGAAAGCAAACACCAATGCCGGCGAATCACCGCAACGATCAGTCACACTGACACACACATCAAATCATTGAGTTTAACGGCCTGAACAGCTGCGGAGCCAGTTGATAACGACAAAAGACTACCATACGGTAATCACCATCTGAGTCAGGAGCAACGCCCGAAACCGAGGACTATCCTCCCAGACAAGAAGTCAAACCGCGTTTAGCGATCAATCGCCGAAACCCTCAATTCAGAACAGCGTTCAATGACACCGCCCGTCTGCGGCCCGACGCCAAAGTGAACAGCCACAGCGCGTCAGTTCACACCCGGCATTAGAATGCATCTCTGCATCTTGAGTGACCACCTTCCACCGATCTCAGTTCCCCGTCCCATGCGCACGCCGCTCATATCAAACGCACTCGTTCTCACCGCGGAGATTCCCGTCCGCCCAGCAGCACAGCGGTCAACCACAACATGCCTGCTCCGCCCACCACACCGGCGGAGAAGCGAATCATCTCGTTATAACATACCTGCCGAGAGTTTTGTCCCCGACGACACCACTTGTTCACGTACCCCCCAATCATTGTCGCTGAAACCGAAGACACCCTCCGATCAGCCTCCAACACACCGACAAACCGCGCTCAGAACCGCGAACGCCAAGAGCGACTGGAATTCCATCTCTAACCCGCTGATGCATTGTGGCTCAGGCCTGGTGGGGATCATCAGACAGGTCCCTCGGCATGGGACTGCCAGATTCTGACATGGGATCTCGCCCCTCCGGCACTGTCGATCCTGTGGTTGAGATCGCCCGACTCCTGTTCTGATTTGTCCCGCTGACGCCGCCGATTGAGTCTGACCATCAACACCTGTGTCTTGGCCGCGTCCCCGGCACACTTCTGGCGTTTTTGCGTGGTGGGGAGCACCGTCCCGCCGTGGTCAGATGCCGTCACTGGAGGGCAAAATACGACAATATTTGCGGGTGTACGACAAGCAAATGTCCAAATGAACGTCGTGGACCAAAGGTCTCAGCAGAACATTATGTTATAACGTAGATGATCGATGCCGTCCACTTCATTCAACCAGCCGTCATAATGTTGCGGCGATTTAAACGCTGAAATACAGAGGCATGAGCGATGTCGTTAAGAATGGCCAGGTTCACCCAATGTGGTTCGTATTGATTCAATCATCAATGCATCAACGGCGCACTGTCTGCACTTTGTGAGCTGTCCACTTGTCATCACATATCACCAAGACAGCCAATGCCACCTGCACCTGCGACCACCGTGAGCAGATCAGTAAAGACAGCCCAGCCGATTACCCAGAATGGAACACCATTCGACCGAGCGTCTTCGCCTGTTAACCGTCAAAACCAATAAAACTGTCCACCCACTCATTAACAATCATACAAAGAGGCAAAAAGAAAACAACAAAGAGCTTGTTGACGCCCATCACAGACCGCAGGGCAGTGCGGCGTGCGCGCGCATATTCAGCGTGCGCACATCTGGTGTTCGAGTCACAGGCCAGCGCGCGGTTTGCCCGAGGCCGACACACCACACCGTCAGATCAGGTTATCAACCGTCACATTACCGCGCATCACAGACAACATCACTGGCATATGGACCATTCCCCGCGCGACATACATGTCGTCATCCGATGCGCAGTGCGGAGGATACCAAACACATGCCCCAGCGACAAGGCGCTTCGGGAGATGATCAAAAACCTTTTTCTTTGTGGTTTTCGACGTTACTCAATAAAATACTAACATGTTGAGTAAATATAATCAATTAACCAGCAGTGGTCTGGTCAGTTAATCACACTTGATAATTCGATTAACAGTAAACTGTCATTTTCGGATAAGCTTCGATCAGATGCTTACGCAGGCCTCGCCGAACTTTACGAATCAGCATCACACTGGCACAACATCATTTCACCATTTGAACGAACATGCACAACACCAGGCGTCGACACCGATACCTGCGGCGGACACAGCACACCAGTCAGCCGGTTAACAGCAAAAACATCATTGAAGATGGGTTTGTCAAAAATTATTTTCTTCCATTGCCTGCGTTTGAATCCGCGCCTGATCAGCCCAACTGACATTTTATCGTTCACGAACAATTCCATCGCAGTTTCGAATTTTCACTTGTCTTCTGATTGTCGTTCACCTTTTACTGAAATGTTGCGAGGACCAAAGTTCCCCGAGGCTGTCATAGCGATCTATTTTCGCCCACAATCATCAAAAGCTGCGCACGTGTCATTCACAACACAGTCTGCATACGGCGTTCGACATCAGACCATAACAGACGCACAAGACAGCACTGCACAACCAAACACAGCGTCATCTAAGACAACGAAGTCTCGTTCTTCACCTGACTGACTGCCACTGGTCTCATAAATGACCTCATTGTTCGAATAGTCGACATCGCGAGATTTCACCCGCCTTGCAAAAGAAAGTGAGTAGTTTTTTCGCCAGAACAGCACGAGCATCATTCACGAAGTTCGCATGACAACACAGTCGAACAAGAGTGTCTGAAATTCACACGGGTCGGTCAGACACACACTTCGTGAATGGAACTCCACCAATCAACGATGTTCTGACGATACGCACGAAATACCAGGTCAAAGCCCCAGCTCCCGTACCGTCGCAGTTGATTTCGCAGTTCTGTTCGGTGCGGTCAATCGTCACGGTCATTCGACTTTTGCAGCACCGCGCTTCGTCGCCCATTGAGGCAGGTCTGTCTAATTGTTTTCTGCCGGTCACCGTCTCGTAGACGCCAGTTCGATCGCGCCGGCCAGAACAACAAACGGCGGAACACCGCATCTCGCCGTGTCACAAATACCGTCACCCCGGTTACAACGCAGTCATAACCGTCGTCAACCAAATCTATCTCGTTCGTTTTCGGTTCGCCAACGGAAATATCATCATCGGCCTGTCCGGTGTTCAGGCGCACCAGGCACCATCAGAGCAATTGTTCGTCCCTGACAAACACCGATATCTCGTTCTGGCTGTTGGTTGTGACCGTCCGACGTTCGTACCCATTTCATCGAGCAAGATCTGCCGACACACTCACCACCTGCTCGCAGTAACCAAACTGCTCGCATTGCTCAGTCGTAACCGCAGTGACATGCGGCAGCAAAGACAGGGCAGAATTTGCCTTCTTCATGGCCCCTACGCGCACGATAACATTCCAGCAGCCTTGTCTGTTGACAGTGATTTAACCTCTGGTGATCCTCGCGCTGTGCACAGCCTGAACAGGCCTATTACAACTCCAACATTATCGTAAACCCCAGCCGAACGCAAACTGAGTAAAAGATCAGTAGAGTTGCCGTTAAAGAACCGAACACAGCAGAACAGTTGCCAATGTTACGCAGTGATCTAGCCATCCACGTTATTCACAGCATATCCACGTAATATCGACCACCGCACGTCATCGACACCAACAGTCCTGTACCACAGCCTGTCTCAGAAAACGCAGCATCTGTCCTCAGTACCACGTTATTTCGTCCTTTGCGCGAATGAGAGCGCACACAAAACGGATTGAAACCAGCAGGTCAGAAACGCAGCACGTTTCACATACCGCTGGAAGCGGCGCAGTCAGGCAGACAACGCAGCAGGCCGTCGCCACGCCCGCCCGAAAACACGCCCGGCAGCGGCAGCAGGGTTCGTCATCACGGTAATTCCCCGACACCACGGTTTTCACGCCTCACGGCAGCCGTCAGCAGAATTGTGACACCAACGCCACCGCCGCCGACAGCCGTCCTTCACAGAGCAGAGCAGATGACACTGCCCACAGCGGCGAGCCAGATCGTTCAGCCAGCGGGTTCGATGGAGGGCCGCAGTGCTCGTTACACCACTTTCGTCCAGCCGAAAAGACATCAAACGTCAACCCGCACAAACGTTCGATTGTTAACGACGAACAAGGCCTCGAACAAGTAATCCGACGTCACAAAGCCCAGCGAAAACAGGTTGTGGCGGCAACCCGAACTACGACTCAACACCAGCCACGATACGAGTTTCGCGCATCAGATAGATAAACACAGACCATATAGATGTTCGATCATTTGCTCAAAGTTACGGGCGGTCTTTGCCTGTTTATTATCGCTTGTTAGTAACTAAAGTGACAGTCCGCAATATTTTCAGTGGTTCGACGAGTAGCTGCTATATAAGACCGTTGGCAGCGTTCGCGTCGCAGTTATTCACGAAAGTTTTCCAGACAGAGCCGCCGCAGAATGCAATACCGTCATTGTACGGCGAGCACCCCAGATTCCCAGGTTCACCCCGTGTCGCCGGGCAACCGGACAGACGCGGTTCATCAGTGCATGATATCAATGGTTTCAGGATGAACACAGCTCTCTGACAATGCATGATGCCGACACAGCACATCGCTTGCTTGCTACACCAGCCCACCGCGGGCGAAAATAGCCGCCCATGTGGTTCTGACCGTTCATTTCATCACACCGGCCCACTGACGCAGGTCACCCTCCTCAATAATGATAGCCAGTCCGTAACATGTCATGTCACTATTCCTGTCACTGGTGCAGACCACCGCATGCCTCGTCACCATCAGCTGAGCAACATGATCAGAGAATACTGAGCCACCGTTTAGACAGTTACCTGAGGCCCACTGTCCCTCACAGACGGCAATATTTATTTAAACTGGTGTTTGTTTCGCCAAGAAGACTCAGCGTTAAACTATATGACGGGAAACAGGGCTGCGGGCCGGATGGGGCTGACCACTGAGGCCCCAGCTGACAGAGGAAGATGTGTGGGGAAATAAGTGATGGCAATGCAACGTATTCTTCATTTGACTTAATCTGAAAGAACGGCTTCATCGCCAGTTCTATATGACACGGGCAGGAAGGAGACTACCCATCATACAGAGCCCAAGACACCACGCTCAAGAAGAGCTGAAAATTGAAACGAGATGATCAGATTTGAATACACCCAGGTTCAGATTAGAATACGAGTGTTCAGGTCTGGTAAAGATAAGGCAGAGTATCATCATTACAAAATGAATGATTCGCGGCGAGCAATGGCAATGAAAACACCAATGATGCCGTCGCATCACCAGCCGTTCTGTCCAATCACAAAAATATTTTTCGATTTGCCTGGTCACCCCACACCATAACGGAAAGGATTTCGTAGATGGCGACTCGATGCGTGGTGCGGTCAGTCCGAGGCATCGATGTCCTGTTACCAATGCAGCAATAGTCAACCAGCCGATGGGCATTTCGCTGACGGAGGTCACGTCACGTTCACGTCATCAATAAAACACGTTACCCGTACGTTTCATACGCGGCTCAGACACCATCTTCATTGTTCCATTCAACACAAACACACACAGACAGGCCACAGCCAACCGCAGACATCACAGTTGTACAGCCAGTCAGACTATTGGGCACAGTCATCGTACTACCAGCTCTCATTATCTTCGCACACGCTGATACCGGCACCAGAATTCACCTGTAGCTCCACAGACCGACTTCATTCGCTTTCAAACAACCAACCAGCCACACCCCTCGTCATTCCGACAGTCTCCAATCAAACTGTATTTGCGATACGGTTCAGGTTCGTTGGCGATGACAACCCTGTTCGTGCGGGCACTCACTTCGTCGCACCGACACAGAACGCCGGCACCGTTCACACTGGATTTATCTCTCATCATTCGGCTTCTCGCGCCCGACGATACCGATATGTCGGCATTCGCAAGACGTCGAATACCGCTCGATAAAATTGGCGTTGGTCTCAGCCACAGTACAGACAAATCAGTTAGCGCTTCATTGTCATTATGCTCGAGGCTTGCCGCTTCGTAGAGATTATTGACGCAATAGATGTGACGGAGCAAAGACAGTAGCAGCTCTTCCCTCTCAGCCCAGTCGAAAATTCAGAGGTCGCCTGACTGCGTGGTGCTGAATAACAGATATAGCCACATCTTTGCTTCAGTTAGAAAATGTTCAGCCGGAGGCCCCCATCCGCATGGATCGAAAATAGTTCCTTCTCTGTCTTTCTCTCGTCGTTTCGGTCTGTGCGTCTTCGACAGGTCGCTTGAACGTCATTAGAAACTACGGCGGAAACATGGAAGAGACGCGAGGAATGACTTCCATATTACAGGGTATTACCGCTGTGAACACAGCAGCAACAGTATTAATAAAAAAAATCTTAATGCAGCAGCTCGGTACAGAGAACATTTGAAGACCAAACCGCCCAGTCGATTATTCGCCAAAGTCGCCCAGTTGAACAGAAAATGATGTCGTCACAGCATAAACGATCTTTAGACAAGAGCAGTGTTTCACCTTGCAAAGCACATATCATTCATCACGATGGTCACTTCAGCGAATAAAACAGTATCCTCCACAGCACCAGCAACGAGAAGTCAGACCTGAACACTTCAGCGCATAACTCGTTTTCGTCCTTATCACCAACCAAACAATTTCCGCGCAGCGCACTTCGCACAACATCCATCTTTACCCCTGCTCAAACCCTGAATTTCGTTTGAAGTCGCGAATGTATATTCCATTGGGGTTGAATAACAATGGCACGAGTCCGCCGATGCCGGGGAGAGAGGAAGAAACAGACTGTCATTCAGAGAAGGAAACCATTAGTGAGATTGTAGAATAGGGAAAGCCACTCATCACCAACCACGTGCACATGCCCATAGCCTCACCAGCCGTCTGGTTTCCACATCCCGCCATCACGATTACCTCGAAACCACCAGCCGTTGCAGATATCGATGGGCAGCACTGCGTTATTTAGCCTGCGGCGTTGAACAACAAGAAACAGCGAGTGACGATGAAGAGACAGACTGCGCGGTCAGTCAACGGTGCCAGCACCGTTATTGCACAGTAGTGTGGATAACCGGCCGAGCGAACAAATTAGGTTTAAAGAAAGATTGTCAGAGCAATAGTTATGATGGTGACACACAGCGCAGCAGCACAGGCGGAACACAGCACGGCGTTATGATAATCGTTAGGTACGAGCCTTCAATTCCGTCGTTAACAACGGTCGCTCAGCCGTCGAGTCACGTCCGGTTTTAACGTCAATCCTCGAACAGCAGCAGGCGATCGCCGCCACCCACCAGAGGACAGAACACGTCACTCAACAGAAGAAAAAGACGAGAAAGATGAAAGAGGAGGTCGGGTACCAGAATGTTCTAGCCACTGCCCGGGCGATTGATATTCTGCTCCAGACGCAGCATCACGGCTGACAGATAGCAGTTGTCAGGCGCGCGAAATTGTTTCATGCCGTCACGCAGTGATGGCCCCTGTCCACATAGCAAGCATGCACAGCCTGCATATGGGACCTACCAGCAGGAGGCCGAACCCCACTCATCCACTCTGTAATTCACTGCTATTTATGACGGCATAAACACACACACTCCCATCTCTCCTTCCTCACCTTATACGTACATTTATAGCTGTCTGCCCACCAAGGTGTGGGATTACGTTGTCTGGGGTTGGGGCTCTTATCAAAAGGTGATTAAGCGGCCAAGGATGTGAGTACATTCACAAACACACCTTCTGCTCTGACTCTCCTTCTTTTCTTTATCTTTCTCATCTTCTTTCCCCGCTGTTCCATCCTTCCTCTGGTAGAGTGGCAAATTTTGTCATCTTCAGCTGTGCTCTGTCTTCTCCGGTAGAGTGGCATTGCAGTGCTGCGTCTGCGCTCTTCACCTGCTGAGCGGTGCTGTCTAGACTATACAAAGCCAGACATGAGCTCATCGCTCAGCTGGGCAGACAGCCTACTAATGCTCAGCAGGGCTCTACTGCGAGGGGTGAAAAGAGCCAATACCTGCTGATTATCTATATTTTCTCTCTGTCTGTGTTTCTGTGTGCCTTCAACCCACTGGGCTCTTACTTTCACTGTATGTCTTTCTCTTCTTCTTCTTTCCTATTTCTTTCCTTGTCTTTTCTTCTTCATTTATTTATCTACTCAGCCAGTTATCTTCCAACACATCCTCTGTCTATCTCTTTCATCTTTCTTTTCATTCCAAACTGATACACATGTAATCTGTCTCTCTTCTATCATCCTCTTGTCTTTTTTCTTTTATTTGTCTCCCAACACTACACAACATTCCAGGCACTGTGATGCTCTGCACGGTGTCTGCGGCAGAGAGAAGTGAGGCTGGTTTCTTTGATATGACTGAGGAACTGAAGTGTGTGTGTGTGTGTGTAATGAATGGCAGTTGTGGGAAACTAGACAGCTGGTGCACTTGTGTGACAGGTGATATGACACAGACCAGCCAAACAAGGACTGGAAGCAGCAACAAGGAGTGGCAAGCATTTTTGTTGAGTAAACTCCTATTCTACAACTACTGTCTGGAGGGCCTTTCTGTTACTTAGCTCTCTTTCTCTTCTGAAGATGGGTAAATACAGTCGATGAATGAAAGGCACCTTTCACGGCTCTCTCTCTCTTCCTCCTCTCTCACTCCCCGCTTTATTATTGGGTGAGATGCATTGCGGTTAATTTATGAATCTCTATCTACCTTGTGGTATTAAGACTGAGTCATATCCATCTTTTTAATTTGACATTTGAAATGGTATCTTATAAATACTGACTTCAAATAGGGTCACAGGGCATTTCTGTTACTGGTTTAACTGAAATTTATGATAGAGTCAAATGGGATCATCTTCAAAAGTCTTATGCTAGAGGTCAAAATTTACAGGAGAAATTGTTTGGATAAAAAGGCATTAGTGAGCTTGGTGATAGAAACATTTTGCTGAAGTTTAGTAATTGGCTGGAAGTGTGACTGGTTCACTTTGTCTCATTTACTGGTACTTTTTAAGGCGAATATATGTGATACAGTATTTTATCTCTACCTAGGGTATTGTCAGTGTTAAAGGATCACCTATTGATATTATATTGCTGCAAATTGAAACACACTCTTGTCTAAAATGTCATTTTATGCTGTAACATTTTCGTCATTTTCTGAGCTGTAAATTCAAGGCCAGGCACAAAAGTATGAGAATAGAGGTGTCTACATTTAGCAGTTTATGTAAATGTTGTTCCTCTTTGTACCAGAAAACTGCTATATTTAAGATTTTTTTGTGTGTCCTTCGTTTTGCACATCAGACCACAGCAAATTTGAATACCCTCTATAATATGATCTGAAGGATGAGTCTTTTCATTTTCCCCGTGTCCTCTCCATGTTTTGTGGTTTCTAATGATGATTCAAAGCTAAACCTGCTCAGAGATCACTTCTTGGTTTCAGAAGTAATGAAGTTAACAGAGATATATCAGAGAAGAAACAGCTTTTTCTGAACTATGTTTGGGATGGGGTACAAAACATTTTCCCAACTGAGCCACAAGATGGCGCTAGAAGCAGTCTGTTGTTCAGCACCAGCACAGATTCAGATGGAAGTTGCCTGGGATGTCATTGGGGTTTTTTTGTTTTGTTTTTAGAAGGGCTGAGTTATCTCCAATGGAAGCCTTTACTGTGCTACAAGCCTAACTAGATTGCATCACCAGCCAGATCCATATCCTGCACCACAAAATCTCAACAGAATTCTGCACATATGTACAATAAGAAAGTACTTCTGCTTCTGATTTTAAATCTATTCTGTATCTATAAGCATCTGAACCAAATATAATTTTATCGTCAATTGACCACTATATTTTGTCTTTACCAGAATGTTTGTTTATTATTAAAAGCCTCACCCTCAATTTATCATCATCCCAGAAACTGAGAAGCCAGGATGATTGAGAGGAATCATCTGTCACTGACATGTGGACAGATGAGTACCCAAGAATCATAGTTTGTGTCAAGCTCTACTACACTCCATAAGGAGGAGCTAACTGAGGAGTGCCTTACACTTTTGAAACAGGAAACATCACATGCCTATAGTAGCAACCAGATCAGCTATCATGTAAATACAGTTTCAGAATAAGGTTCCAATGGAATGACTGTGTTAATGAACACAAGGGGTTCAGGGCCTGGCCGGGACCTATATTAACTAGTTGGGTCTGGATTTGTTTTAGAAATAATTGGTGGTAAGAGTCGGTCCTGCAATTGAGTTTGCAGGCAGATTTAAAATTGATCCTTGCAGTGTCCAAAGGCAAGCAGACCGTAGGGGGGATGGTAGGGGAGCCAGAGTAGAGTGCATTTGGTATTCAGTCATGCCCAGTAGGCCCATTTATCCGTCCGTTGGCTGTCCAGTCTGGTCTGGGTTCGTTAGGTGGTGTCACCCTGCTTGCCCTAGGACTAAATTGAGGTCCAGACAGGTCAGTGTGTGTGTCTGTGTGTGCCTTGGTGGTGGTGGTAGGTGATGGGAATCCTAGACAGGCTCATCTAGTGAGAATCCATAAAATTGAGGCCACGATGAGAGCTTGTCTGGAGTGCCTGGGTGTCTAGACGTTTTTAAGTGTGTGTGGACATGACAGTGACCCCTACATCAAGACAGAAACAAACTCCCATCAGTGTCTGGGTTTGATATTGCTGCATTAGGCAACAAGAGCATCAGTGTCTAGGTTTGTTGTTTTCAATTGTGTCAGGGTCAATGACTATTTTTAAAACCTTTCCATGCGCCGCTTATGGAGTGTAATCATTGAAGTCATTAAGAAAAATGTTTTGTACGATTGACATATAGAACTGGCTAGTGATGCGGTATAATGAATAACATCTGGAGGTCTTGTTTTTCCCATTTACTTATTCTCCTTCACAGACATCCATTTCATTTATATAATCAGGAATGAAATGGTATTCTCTCATTTTATGCACAGATAAAATAGGATCACCTGACACTCTTCAATGACCTCTGAAAGTCCCTAGACTATAGTTTGGCAACCTGCTGATCTAGAGTGGTATTCAGAGCATCTGATCATCTGAACAGACAAGTGTATTTATAGACTGCAGACGGTGAGTGTGCGTGTCTGTGTGTATGATTGGGTGGGGTCCTCCTGCACGTAATATAGGACTGAAGGCAAGTACTTCATGGTTAGTCAAACAAAGAGCCATACATTGGGTGCATTACCATTTGAAGTGACACCCCACCCCACCCCACGCGCCTTCCTCACGTCAGCTAGTCTCCCTGGTGAGGTCATTTCATCCCAAATTCCATAGCAACCCTGTTTCACCTCCGCTACCTTCAAGTCTTCTAAAGTCACTAATAGGAATGATAAATATAATAATATAACAGCCTCCTACCTGGTTCAGCATAGGGACAAATTGTTAAATTTTCAAATGGCTTTATCTAAACTGATTTAATGTCCAGTAGTTTATACAGTCATGATTTTACACACTCCAGCACAGTAGGTGGCGGCATGCACCTTTAATGCTGGTAGTCTGCCACACCAGTACAACCAAATGAGAAGAAGTAATAGGTAACCTTAACATATTTGGACTGGCTATCAGGACTATTGGGAGAAATCCCGATTGGCCCCTGCATCAGTGGGCCAGTGACAAGAACCATGTGATGAAGTAGACAGGTGATCAGGACCACATAGTTAAAATGCCTTGGCAGCCTTTGTCAAGTTTTGCCCACAATCATTGCAGTGGGCTCCAAAAAGATTATATATAACTAAGCAGTGTATTGATATACTGTGTCAGCCTCCTCTTACAATTATTGTGTATCATACATTATATTTAAAGCTGTGATTGTTCATCCTAAACCATTATTATCATACACTACAATAGACCACCCATCTAATCAGATTGCCCGACATTGTGTAAGTGAAAGGGGTTGAATATTTTTTGCAAACAGTATATTTCATTTTCTTATAAAATATTTTGTGATGTAAATTTCACTTAATGGTAATTTATTAAAAGTAAATATCCTATATAGAAAAATGAGGGATTTATAAGGTAGGTTGAATGTCACATTCTCATTAGGGACTAAGGTCTGAACCTAGAATCCTAGAATCACTCCTGCAGCCAGCACAATAGCCAATTAATGCATTCTGCAGCTAATACATGCAAGAGGCTTCATGAATATTAACTACTGACACCAGGCAGCACCACACCAAGCTTGATTGAAAAAGAGTCTTGCATAAAAAATAGCAGCTACTCATTCAGAGACCTTTAAAATGTTACTTGGTTTTGTCACTTTAGACACTAGCAAGAAAAACATTAATAAAACAAACAAAATTCACCCATAACATAAAACAAATGATCGAACATGTCTGTTTATATGATCTATGTTTATCTATCTAATGCACCAAAATAGTATGTATCATAAGCTGAAATGTTTGAAGTCATGGATTTCAAGTTTGCACCATACAACCTGTTTTTCATGTTGCTGACACAAAATGTAGCTTTGTCGGATTACTTGCTATTCAGAACGCTTAAACACATCCTGACTCGTGTCATTGTAAATCCAGACTTTCCCCGTTTGTACTTTACAGGTTAGTGTTAAGGGTATGTGGCGTTTTGTTATCTTTTCGGCTGGTTGAAGTGAGAATTGTGACATTTCTGTCTGCTCCTGAAGGCAGCATCTCTTTTCCCCCTTTCTGGCCCTCCATGGGAGCCCCCTTATTGGCTAGACTTGCAGTCTGTCACCGTATGGGCGGAGCTTGAGCCCGCTGTGTCTGCTCTGCTCTAGTAGAGGAAGGACAGCTGCTCTCAGCGGCGGAGGAAGGAACAGAAAAACAAATACAATGCGTTAGACACGGTCAATGGCTTGTCCCCAGATTTCTTGCTAATGCAGTGGCCCTGCCACCCCATGAGGAATATGGCGTGAGAAAAACCGTGGAAATAGTGCGAAACTGTCGGGAGTTACTCGTGGTGGCGGACCCTGCTGCCACTGCCTGGAAGTTTTTTGTGTTTTTCCCCGTTGGGGGGCCCAGACGGTGGCGGCAGCTCTCTCACTGGAGCGGTGTCCCGGTCTGCCCAGCCCCATGCAAAACCTAACGGCCCCAGGCGGCCCCGGCAACTCCAATGTCACCTGCTCCTGTAACTGCACCGCTTCCCAGCCACAGGGAATGGAGATATGTGAGTAACATTACTTGCGTTTCTCCTGACCTTACAAACCTACTGAGAGACTTTAGTGCCTAATCCGTTTTATGTGCACTCTCCTGTGTAGCGTCAGAGGGACAACAAATCAGACTTGGTATTCATAAAAGACGGTAAACTAATTCTGCTATTAATTCGCTATCAGCCATTTCCTTCAGCAAGGATATTCTATATAGCATTACTATGATTCATCAATAGGGACTTAGATTTTGTCTGCGTTTTCTAAGACAAACTTTATGGTGACCTTAGTGTACTTACTAGGATTTTGTTGACTTTATTTGAGTGTGTCAGTGGCGTACAGTAGTCATTAATATTACATGGATATACTGTAGATAACATGGATAATAGCTAGAGTCAAAAATCATTCATATAGCATTAGCATTGTTCAGACTAACTGTTTAGCTTCTGCTGTGTTTTACATATTTACAGCAGTTCTTTTTAACAACAACTCTTCTACTGAGAAATTATATCTTTTTACTCTGAGTTTTTTACTTTACTTTTTCTAGACGTTTTCAGCTTTAGAGGTTGGTTTTACATTAATATTTGGAGATTTAGCCCAATAGGCCTGACTGGGCTGTGCACATGCTCTGAGGGATCACCACAGAGGGTTAAATACTTTGCTTGTCAGCTTAGACAGGAAACGCTGGAATGGTATGTTATGTCTGTCTGCCTTCTGAGCAGCCCATAGAGAAACTATCATTATCAGCTCTGCCCTAATGCTGCTGCCTGCTATATCCACTGCAGACGTTTACACTTTATGACTGAAGCAATGCATTCAGAAGAGCAAACAGACGAACACATGCAGGCAGGTAGTGAAGCAGAGGACCGCCAGACAGTGTATGTATCCAGTCTGGCAGATCTGCAGACATACCGATGAAGACAAATAAACAGGAAACAGGCACATAGCAGACATTCAGACAGACGGGTACATTCACAACCAGACAGCCAGAGAAGTACAGACAGAGATATGAACAGTGGTGTGGACAGACACATTCAAAACCAGACAGACAGACATACTGACAGGCAGGCAGACACACAGACACGCTACAGACTTACAGACAGAGTTACAGTGATGTGTAATTTCCATTGGGGCCGAGGCCAGGCTTGGGCAATGTGAGGTGAACGCAGGATATTAGATTTAGATTTGGCAGCAGAGTGTGGTTGCACTGACGCCACATTGTAACCAAGAAGTGTGTGTATTTGTGTGTGTTTGTCTGGCAGATGCACTGGTGTTCCACCATTTGTTTTCTGTGGCATCATCGTATTCCTAGCCAGGAAAAACACACACAATCAGGCATGAACTGGTGCATCTACAGACCCAGTGATACAGCAGAAAGAGCCTAATTGGATAAGATAGCAGACCTGCCTCAGACTTCTAAAATGAGCTGACAAGCAGTGCTGCAAAAAGTCAAATAATTGTGTTGATTGATACTTCCAGAATATGAAACTGCAAAATCAACTCGGTGTTTTTAAGAATATACGAGCATCTCTGTTTGGAACTTTGGCCTGGTATTTTCAATGCATTTTTCATCATCAGAACATCTCATTAGTTGGTGGGAGTTCCATTCACAAGTGGTTTGAAATAACTGTGTCCTATTGTATTGACCGTATGGTTTCAAAAGACCTCTTGTTTGTCGGCTGTGTTGTCATGCAGACTCGGCAAGGCTGAATAATGTAGCTCATGCTTTGATGATTTCTCTGGCCGAAGAAAAGAGCTACAGTCTGCCTTTTTTCCTTTCTTTTTTTTTTTTTTAAAGCAGAGTGGGAAGTCTCACTGGTGTGTTTTCTCATTATTCAGACAAGGAGGAAAATTGAAAGGGACTACGAACATAGAGAGAACACAGCGCAAACAGTGTGTCACGGCCAGGAACCAAACCGCAGTCCACACACGGGGATTCTCATGTAGGATGTGAAAGGCAGAGACTTTAACAAGTGTTAGTCTCTAGATGTTGCTGTGTTTGGATTCATTGTACAGTGCATTTATCTTGTACGTCCTGAGATTATATAGTCCTGATGTCAGACACCACAGCTTCATACAGATGTGTTGTGGGTGTGTATTCTTTAGCTTTATTCTACAGTTAGCAAACACAGAAAATACTCAGAAGAGATCCTTCTGTTAAGGTATGGTCCCCTCAGGAACTTTTTGGTCCTCTGCAAACATTTTCCATTTTGTAGTAAAAAAAAAAAAAGGTGAACTGACAATCAGGAAAATTAAGTGAAAAAAAAATGATTAAGGATTCAAAACTGCAGTAAATTATTCATGAACTTTTTAAATGTAGGGTAGTAGCTTAAAAATGTAATTTGTTTGGTCCAAAACAAGTTCAGCGCACGGCGGTATAACTCATTCAGGTGCTAATCAAACACAAGCAATGGAAGAAAAAAATAATTTTTATATTGCGAGGCAAGCCCCATCTTCACTTGTGGTGTTTTTGCCTGATTATCCAAACCCGCTGGCTATTGAGTTTCTTATTTCTGGTGTACTATAATGTGTCCATAACACCAACTATGGAGAGCTGTCAAGTGCCAGAAACTGCAGTTGATGGCCTGGTTGAATTTAATACTGTATGTTTGTTCAAATAGTGTCTAATTTTAAATGATAATGTTGTGCCAATTGTAGTCTTTTTTGATTCAGCAAAGTTCTGAAATGGACACGTGTTAGAGCGAAATATTCAGTTTACTATGACATAGAAAAGCATCTGATCCTCACATTGCAGAAGCTAATGTCAGAAAATGACAGTTTTTACTGTTATTGTCAAAGGTTATCAAAGTAGTTGCTTGTTAATTTTCTGTGGATTGATTAATTGATTATAATCAGCTGATTGTTGCACCTCAACATGTTTACATTGCTCAAACCAAGGTAGTTGATATTGTCACCAAAATTTAAGTATTTTATTAGGAGTAGCATCAAAAAACTTCCCTATGAAAAAAGTTTTTAAATGTGTCTCTCCCCAGAGAAAGCACCAGAAAACCCTTGTATGGAGCATTCCTAGAATATGTTTGTTATCCTCCTTTTCCTTTGGATGCACATAGTTGAAAAGCAGCATATATGCTCTTGCCTCTTGGGAATGGGTCCATATGCCAGAGACTTGAGTGGCTATCTGTGTCTATGTGTATGTAACAGTTAGCCTGCAGCAGGGGCCAGCCAGCCAGACGGATGTAAACAGCCTGATCTGTAATCCTGTGTATGAGTGGTGTTAGTGTGTAGGTGGCAGCGGGGTCATCTGTCAACTACCTCAGGCCAAACACGCACTCGGCTACTTGTTGACTTCCAGACACATACACAAAGATGTGCACACACACACATTTACACCTAGATATATGCACGCACACACACAAACCCATACACACAAGCACTCTTAGGCTCAGCCAATATTTACCCTGCAGTCTCCAGCCAGACAGGCAATCCAATCTCTCACTAAGCTCTTTGTTGTTTGTTTGTTTTTTTCTTTTTTTGCCTCTTTTTTGTATGATTTGTTTGTGGAAGTGTTGTTGATTTGGAATTAGTTTGGTTTTTATTTAGTTTTATTATTAATGAATTCTAATAATGGGCCTTGAAAAAAAGACTTTTAACTCAGAGTCTGAATAGATGTTCTGGGAGCTTGGGGAGGGGTGTGGCAAAGACAACCAAACAACAGCATAGACATGGAGATTTTGCAATCACTGCTCCTGTAATTAATTTCACAGGGAATTACTACACCTGGTTAGGCCCTGTTCATACCTAGCATTAACATGTGTCTTGGGTGATATGATGACAAGTGGACAGCTCTAAGTACAGGTGTGAATGCACCCATTGAGGATGCATTGATGATGCGTTGAGATCCAATTGCAGGCCACATTTGGAGCTGGTCTGGGCTACATATGGCCACATTCTTGTAGCAGTGTGTATGCAAATGTGTTCTGGGCCATATTGAAGGACCACCTACTCAACTGACATTGTCTGTGTAAGCAGACGTACTTTGTTTCAACGTTTAAAAATTTTGAAAAGCCCATGGAGACATACACCAATCACCCATAACATTATGACCGCTGGTGAATGAAGTGAACAACATCGATCATCTCGTTATAACATAATGTTCTGCTGAGGAACCTTTGGTCCTGACATTCATTTGGACATTACTTTGTCACGTACCACCCACCCAAATATTGTCACAAACCAAGCACACACCCCTCCAATGGTAACAACACTCCCCAATGTCAGGGGCCTCCCCCAGCAGGACAGTGCTCCCACCACACCACAAAAACTGCTCAGAAATGTCTCGAGGAACATGACAAAGACCCCAAGGTGTTGACCAGGTCCAGACTCCCCAGATCCCAATCTGACCCAGCATCTGTGGGATGATCCAGAACAAGTCAGATCCATGGAGGCCCCATTCCTCAACCCACAGGACCCAAAGGATCGGCTGCCAATGTCCCAGTGCCAGACATTACAGGAAATTTTCAGAGATCCCATGTCCAAGTCCCAGCAGGTCAGAACTGTTTTGCCAGTATGAGGGGGACCTATGCAATATTAGGCAGGTCCCACAGGTACTGGTACAGGTACATCAGATTGGGATCTGGGGAGTCTGGAGACCAGGTCAACAGCTTTGGCTCTTTGTCGTGTTCCTTGAGACATTTCTGAGCAGTTTTTGTGGTGTGGTGGGAATATTATCCTGCTGGGGGAGGCCCCTGACATTGGGGAGTGTTGTTGCCATTGGAGGGGTGTATGCTTGGTTTGTGACAATATTTAGGTGGGGGGTACATGACAAAGTAACGTCCAAATTAATGTCAGGACCAAAGCTTCCTCAGCAGAACATTATGTTATAACAAGATAATTGATGTTATTCACTTCATCCACCAGTGGTCATAATGTTATGGCTGATCAGTGTATTAAGAATGTGACAAACATGTTGGGTGATTTGGATTGCCTGGAAGACACCGACGAATAGACCCAGTCTGTACTGCTTTGATTTTGCTCTTATAATTTCTGGCAGACTAGTCAGGAGAGGTGCTGCCTCCCACTGGTTAAAACAAAAATGCATTTGGTCTCTGCAAACGAAAACAGCGTACTTCTTTATTTGTATATAGAACAGGGAACTGAGATCTGATTAGAGGTGGTCACTCAAGATGCATGTAGAGATGCATTCTAATGCCAGGTGTGAACTGACGCACTTGTAGCTGTTCACTTGTGATCAGGTATGAACAGGGCCGGAGTGTCTCTCAGTAGAGCCTTCCACCTATTCTGGGTGAGGGGTTTCAGCAGTGAACAGTGGTGCTCAGCTTATGGATTTTAAGAAAGAGCTTCTTGTCTTAGGAGGAGATTTCAGAATGGTCCTCAGACTTTGTTTTTACACTGTGGAGCTGCACTCTGTTGGCTCAGGTGATTCTGGTATAGGGAACACTGCAAAAATATCCATATTGTAAGTAATTGGGAGAAAATATAGGTTCTGCTAATTACTATAGCATCATTATAGAAGACTTTAGCTCCTTAGCCTGTTCAAGGTGCATTACGCTAGCTCTGTGTGGTTTGGTGTAAACGAGCAAAGGTGGTGTAATCAAGGGTTCCCTTAATGACAATCAATTTTCATTTGATTTGTAGCATTGGGTGTTTTGCTCTTCTAAGTTATTCTACTTAACCAGTCTCCCCTGTCATATTTCAAGTTTGGCTTTAAAATAAATAATTTACTCTGACAAAATCACATTTTTAGCGTTAAGTTTCATACTTTTAGCTAAATGCCTTGAGCCCACAGTTTTTCACTTGTGAGCATTTGGTCAGACAAAACAAACAATCTAATACCATCATCTCGGACATTAGGAAATGATGGTTGCTATTTTTCATAATAATCCGCAGACAATGAAAGTAATGGTTAGTTGCAGTTGTAGATGTTAATGAGTGAAATATTTAAACCCAGGAGAATACACTGTGTACAGCAGCACCATTCCATAAAACTGAAATATTCAGGGTGTCCTGTAAAACATGTAGTACATATATTCCTAGAATTCAGCCTGACATGTTTGTTATCTTTGGAAATTTTGGGATCTCCATTAGGCTACAAAATCAAGTTCTGTGAGTTTGAAAAAAGTTTGGCTAAACAAAATAAGTTATAAAATAACTTAACCACTGGTATACAAGAAAACTCCACAGGACACATTTGAGTAGGATATTTGCTGTAGCTGTTAATGTGTGATTTCCCATGATTGTTTGAGCTATATATTACAGCATATGTCACGTTGGGCTTGTATACGTCTCGAGTTTCTTGTTAAATTTGCCTCTTGTCGACATTTGTTTTGCCTTAAATCATCTTGAGCATTGTTAATCCCCCCCCCCAGTGTTCTTATATTGTAACCATACAACCCAGTGTTTTTGGAATCAAACTGACAACCACTGAAGCTACAAACACTTTGGAAATGGCGCCTACTCACGGAGCGGTGGCCGCCCGCAGCAATTTCTTAGGTCCATAGCAGTGAAAAGGTCAATCTGTGTGTATCCACTTGTCCCCGCAGCACCTTCATTGCTTACTGCTCCAACCAGCAGCATTCGCAACCTCATCACTGGCTGCTGGGACTCTCTTTGTGTCTAGATTCTGCATCCCCAACCCCATGCACACACCCACACAGACACACTCACACACACACACACACTCACGGCATAGACGTCCTCCACTAGTTCCCAAAATACCCTTGGGACCAGGCAAAAATTTAGTCCTAGTGTGTTTGAAGATATACCATCCGGCCAAATGTATGCACTTGTGGAGTTGGGGGTGGTTAGTTCGTTGTCCTGTCAGCATCTACGGATGCATGCAGTTCAACTGTCTGAGATGGTAAAGAGTCTCAAACAGTCCCGCTTGTCTGCTGGGTGTCCATGACCCAGGTCTGTAGACGTGACAGGATATACATATAGCACATCACAGCGCTGTGCTCCAGACACACATCGTTGGGCAGACATTGCACACAAGCCCACTATGCCTGTTTTTGCCTTTGGAGCAGTTTTTTTAATCCCAGTATCTTATCAAATTAAATGGTTACATGTTTATTACCCTTTTGAACCCCATCTCTGGCTGTCTTTGTCTTTACCCCCACATGAAACAAAGCAGCAACCATTGCTTTCGAAATATAATGTTGTTTTTTTCACTCGAATGAAACAAAACAAAACAAAAGCAAAAAAAAAAGTGAGAAGAAAAGCAGAAATACTGCAGCCTGCTGCTTGTCAGATTGGTAATCTGCTTGTTTGTGTGTGTGTGAAAACACCCAGACAGTGGAATAATGACATGTCTCTTCCAGTAGTTTGTAGGGTTTTCTTGACGGGACCCTGATGATTTTTACATGGTAAAGTCTGTACCAAAGGGTGGGCCTGTAATGGGACAGCTTTTAGAGGGCTCTACAAGATCACTCTGTAGCAGGGAGACTCAGTCCCAAAGTATTTACAAGTCAGTATTGCAAGACAACAACACACATTTCTGCCAGTATATGGCAAGAAATGGCAATTCTTTGCACTTTTCCCCTACATTCAGTTTCTGCCCTCGCACGTTGAAATAGAAAAGAGGTTATGTATTGAATTAACTTGTAGTTACAAGAGTAGCAGCTATAGTAATGAGATTGTTTCAGTATATTATTTAAGTTGTATTTAACCTATCACCTGAGATAAAAGTAATTCTGAAGGAAATGATGGCAAAGCTGTCATTATATTTGCAGACCTTTACTACTTCTATGACCTCATGCTTTTTCTTTTATGTGAAAGCATTATGCCATCATTTAAAAGTTTGTTTACAGATGTTGTATACCACTGCTTTGTGGCTCCAGATGTTATCAAGTGATGTTTTTTAAGTCCTCTGAATGCAATAAGATCTGAAGAAGCGCCCTGGTCATCAAGACCGCACTGTAGGTGTAAACATGCAAAATGTGCCAGGCTTTATTGTGAGCTAAATTGACCTGAAGAGTGCTAAGACAATCAAAATATAGTTTGTCTCCAGGCCATTCACATTCCAAACATCGGGCAGGTCACAACACCAAAAATGGTAGCTTAACATCCATGGCAGCGTGATTTGGTTAGGAAGACATCAGATTTTGTTTGTACTTAGTATCTTGGTTTTGCTAATACGCCAAATCATAACTAGTCTTATTAGTAAAAAACCACAATTCCAGGTAACAACAGAAGTATGCATAGCCTGATTTTTAGGTTACCTTGTCGAGAGATGCACAGTGACAATATATATACCCTTGGTTTTTGTTTCAGATTTTTTAAAAAGCAGATCATTTTAAACCAATTTCTGACCGGCATTATGTTCATATACCTGTTGTTTCTGCCGCGCAGACACCGATCATGTGTGAATGAGTGAACAACTTAAGTAGTTGTTGTTGCTTTTTAATTGCCTGAATATAAAAGGCTGTTCTGTGTAGATCGACATGATTGTGTGTTGCCTAGCACCACCACGGTTACCACAGTGCAAAAACACCTCAGTTTGACCGGGTAATCTTAGCTGCAGGAATAATCCATTGTTGTCTTATTTTTAAATGCCATAAGTTGCTTATGGTAGTAGCAAACAATGCTAACACTGCAGAATTCTTAAATGCGGGCGTTAACCGCTCATGCTGGTTGGTGTATGATATCATTTGGACCAAAGTACAGTAATTTTAAATTCTGTCTCTATGTAATGCTTTAAGGATGCATACCATCATATATAGTCCCACAATCCGTTTTTTGTGGATTTATGCATATCTAAACTGAGTGTAAACGTTTATAAATCCTTTTGTTTTGTTTGTTTGCTTTTGCAAGTATGTAATTCTATGGCTCCAGTTATACCATCTTTGTGCCAGTCATGTCACTATCGCATCGCCTTCTCACCACTGTACTACCCTGTTGAAGGGGGTAATCCACAACCCATGCCAGCTTGGCCCTTGGCTGTTCCTCATAGGGCCCTTGCTCTGGATATGACCCTATCACATGATATTATAGGATTGCACCAGAGGCAGAGAAACTATTAGCGAGAGAGAGATAGAAGATAGGAAGGAGAAATGGCTTCATGTCGTTCAAGAGAGGTTTCCTGACCGACAGTCGGATTTAAGCTTCATACTTATAAATGTAGTTTAGTACTCTTTACTCAGCAACTAATGTGCAAAATCTTTTGCTTGTATCTTCTGTAATATATTCACCGGAAATCTATAGCATTTTTTAAAAATTTTTTATTGCCCTCATAATCAGACTTTTGATTCTTTCAGACATGCTCCTACTTGCTACTATAACACATGAGTTTTAGACAGGTAAACCTTGAAAGACGATGTGATTCCATGAAGATGCTGTAGGCTCCAAACATGAAAAGAATTTTCTTATTACAGTTGGAAATATGCACCGTATGTTTACCATTTTAGAAGTTAAACCCGTTCAATAGTGTAGAATGGGTCCCTGGAAATTTCAAGCATGTAGCATGAATTGTTGAATTTTTTTTTTTTTTAAAGCAACATTTGCTTGTCAGAACCAAGACCCTTTTTAAAAGCCTCCATATTCACTAAAAAGTACAAGCCAAAAGTCAATTCTTAACACTAGCTGTTTATGGTACCATGACATTATTTACACATGGCTAAGAAGAAACCATGACTGTCGGGTCGGGACAAGTTTTCAACTTCTGGGTTAATTTATGGAATTCATCCAGTCCCCACATACACCATTAGGATTAAATCTGGCATTTCCACTGTTCGTTGGGTGTAGGTAAGATGTTACTAAGATGGTAGTTGATACACCCACACAGAAAGACAGCACTGCCATACCTCATTATTGGCTGTAGAATGCCGCGAACATTCTGTTGTGAGCAAGTGTTATCTGTGGTGTTTTATTATCATTTTTAACATTTAACCCAGTTTAACCTCTCTCAGTTCGAAGTCACAAGCAGCAGTAGGATGTGTGTGGGAGTCATAAGAAGAAGCCCCTGATTGCACTGAGTCCTTCTCCTTGTCCCTCCTTCTACCCTCACTGCTCCTCAATTTTCATTAGTGAGATTCAGAGGCCAGTTCGATTTCTTGGTCCATCTCTGCCCATCCAGACACAAGACAGACAGCAGTGTCTGATACCCACCACCCCACTCCTCCCCTCGTTCTCCCTCCTCCCCTCAGCAGCCACCAGCTGGACCCCAATCAGGCATGAGCTCGCTCTATTGTTTGACTGGGAGACGTAAACACACACACACAGACTCAGACATGGTGTGAGGAGGAGGCTGCCTGGTCTGGCCTGCCTTGACCCCAACCCCAGTCTCCTCTCCTCTCCTCCCTATTTCTTGCTTTTTTTGCTGTCCTGTCTTCACAGACCCATCAAGGTCCCAGGATGTAACTGAGGCTTCTCAATCCTGGCTCCCTCCAGTCCGCATGCCCAAGCATCCTTGCAGCATACTGAACCCCAGATTGCCCCTGATGTAGCATAGAACAACTGCTATATCAATGTGTGTGTGAACAGGTGAATGCTGTAGCGCAGCGCTTGGAGTGGTCGATGACCAGAAAAGCGCTTATATAACGAAGTCCCTTATTTTTCGCTGGCGCCGTAGTTGTAGACACACTGACGGAGCTGTGTGTGTGGTGAATGCAAACGTCCGAATCACCGCGACCGGACATGAACAACCGACTTTATCCTGCCCGTCTGCGAGCCAGCAGTACTATCTTCAGGTATGTTAAACTAAATGGAACATTTGTAGTGAGAATGCATCTCACGCGATCTGCTTTTCGCATGTGTGAAAGGGCAACACGAGAATGTCAGGCACTGATACTCTGGGTTCATTCAGAAATGCTGTAGAAATACATGAGCTATCCAGATGTATTCTCAGTTCTGTAAATCTATGTGTTTAACGAATATGCTACTGTGGGGAATACACAATCGGTTGCCACCACTGACAATGGAGTGAATACTAATCATCTCTTTACAATGCTTTTGTTCTGCTGGAAATCTTTGGTCCTGGTATCTGGCCCTGGATGGTTATTTTGACCACCCAACTCACAATGTTGCTAGCACTAAGCATAGCCCCATGGCAAACGTGACTTTGACTGCAGGACAGCCCAGCACAAAACTGCTCAGAAATGGCTCAAGGAACATGACAAAGAGCCCAAGTCATTGACCTGGCTCAGACCCCAATATCCCAATCCCATTGAGCATCAGTGATGCACCACAACAAGCCAGATGTTGGAGGCTCCAATTGCAACCTTGGGCGTCTAAAAAGATCCGACCACCAATATGCCGTTTTAACAGCAAAGGGAGACCCATATGTCATTATGTTGGTATTTTTAATACTGGCTGCTCAGTAAATGCATCTAAACGCACAGTGATATCACCACCAATGGCAGGACTGCTACCTTACACTGATGAGCAACCACCTAAGTGTCATTCTATATTTTTCACTGTCTGGACATGTCTTATTCCTCTCGGTGCCATAGAACGCCATTGTTGTCCAAAAAACATGAAAACACATATGAACACTGTTGCACTGGGTAATATGTTCTTTGATTACTGCAGAACACACATTGCAGTTTATTTTTGACTCAGTCCCATTTATACCGTCCTGACACAGGTGCGTATTAACCACAGCTGAAAATGGTCCTCAACAAATGCACCTCGTTTAGTTCCTTATCTATGTAACATTTGATAAAATGCAGTGCCTGGCTGTTTTAGGAAATTACTGATCCTAAAAACATCATCACACAATAACAACCTTGCCAGGAGAGAGAAGGGTAAGCGGTAAGGATAGGGAAGAACATAGAGTAATCCTAGCTTTATAAAGTGTTTTTTTTTTTTAAATAAGATTAGAGCTATTTTAATCTGGCTGTGATTACAGACATGATCATATGATGTTTATTATTCTGATATATTGACTTCGAGTTTAAGTGGCCATTTGTGTTACATTGGACCATTGACATTCACGCTTATTATATGAGATTTTTTTTAAGGAGGTCTTTTTTCATTTGGACTTATAGAAAGTAGAGAAGAAGATGACACTTTCTAGCTCTGCCTCTTCGATCTTCACATGCATGGCTGCTGGAAGCTAACATGGCACCTGGCCAGAGTTGTTAATGATGATTAGGCTCCCGTTTGTGCAGCATGGAGATCCTGAGTGTGAATTATTACTTGAACAGGTCACAGAAACCTGCTTGGCCCAGCCCAGTCACCTAGCACTGTGGCAATATACGACCCCACCTACCCCTTAAGTGGTTACCCACAGTCTGCCCCATCTGTTGGCTAGACCTAGGAGATCGTCACACCTGCTCCACCGGTGGCTTCATCTAAAGGGCCGGACTGAATTGTTCATATCCTGCCATCATGTATGGATGTATATAGTCCAAATCCCAAAAAGTTACACCCTATAATGTCTTTAAAAAACTTAGACCTTAGACTGTAATAATGATTCTTTCTGATAAACAGGTATGCAGCACCATAAATATTTACAGCAATTATATTTTCATGAGACAGGAATCTTATGGAAGAGTTTAGGTCCCCATAAGAAATTTGCTTCAAGATGGATCACATCTATAGTACACACTGATCATCAGTGGTGGGTGTCCAGAAGTCCCATTCCAGCCAAATTGCTTTCCCTCAGTTAACATGTGACTGTTGCTGCAGTGAATCCACCAGTGTGGCTGAATGTCTAGGGAGCCTAGAGCACATGCGCGTAGGTGTGTGTGTGTGTCAGTGCGTGTAAGCCCTAAACAGAAAACAGACAGACATGCCCTTCAGTTATTTTTAATTCTCTGCAGGAGCATGCAGAGAGAGACAGACTGTAAGTTCATGCAGCGTTGAATGGCTTGTGAATCGCCTCAGTCCATTGTCTACCTCATTTTACCCAGAGAGTAAACTCCAAACTGTAACAACCTTAAACATTTAAACATTTTCAAAGCTGTCCAATGAATTGGGCTATGGAACTCACCATGAGTCTGACCTAAGACTTTTGCCATCTGACAAGAAAAGAGAAACCACCATGAGCACAGTACTGGAAAAAGATTGCAAAAGAGAGAAAGGGTGTGTCTGTGTGGTGTTGCTAAGTTGTTGATATCTCTCGGTTGACATTCGTTCTTTTTGTGTCGTCCAAGAGTTTTAATTTTCATTGAGTCAGGGAGCTTTTCATTCTGCAAGTATTCTGCCTCGAGCTGAACTCCCCAAGTGGTACTTCTACAGAGAGAGAGAGAGAGGAGAGAAAGAAGGAAGTGGGTGGTGGCGGAAGAAGGAGTGCAGAGAAAGGAAAGAAGTACAGGAGGAAAGAAAAAGAGATGAGT